>CABEEJ010003800.1:38116-75399 GCA_901482245.1 Timema douglasi
CCCCCCCCCCCCCTTTTCCCCTTTCTGTGCTTCAACGTATAAAAGAGTGTCCGTGTGAATGATGAACGACTCTGGGACTGGCTCTGGTTATAACTAGTGCAAACGAAGGCGAGGATAATAACAATGTAAGCTAAATTTCCTTTTAGGTATAATCATCTATGTTTTCAAAATGCTCTTTCGGCAGTTAGGAACCATTTCTTATATCAATTGACTTAAAACTTGGAACTTTCATTATAAACGTTTACTCTTACTATATGTGTCAAAGATTAATCGAAATAAAACTTAGGACTTTGACTAAAGTTGAAATAACTAATGGTAATGTTTATATTTCTTTTGCACTTGTATTTATTTCGAAGAGTAACTAACTTTAACTTTAAACGTTCACTCTTACTATATGTGTCAAAGATTAATGGAATTAAAACCTAGGACTTTGATTAAAGTTGAAATATCTAATGGTAAGGTTTATATTTCTTTTGCACTTGTGTTTATTTAGAGGAGTAAAGAACTTTTAACTTTAAAATTTACACTTAGAATATGTGTTAAAAAATTAATGGACTTAAAAAACTTGGAAATTTAACTAAAATAAACAAAAATGTGTTTAATTATTCTTTATTGGTATTTAATAAACAACATAGTACAATGAATTTTGTTCTTACTCCCTTTTTATGTTCATCCTTAGGCATCACACACATGGTAATCAAAGTCTGTAAAATGATCTTTTCTGAGGCATAGTTACGTTCTGTTTAAATGGTATTTGTTGTTGGGGTAAGCTGTGGGGAACTGCCCGCAGTTGTTCTATATTGCGTGGAAATTGCTGATGTTTTCCCCATTTTTGGCAATTTTAACTTACCTAGCACACTCTTTCAATTTGCGTATTGTTATTATATATTTCTTTTGTATTTGAACCATCAAAGTATAGGCGTTAGGGTAAAAATATGGTTCAAGCTGATCGGCTTCGCCAAGCTGCAATGTGGATCTATACCGATCAGCATAGTGTGGATGCACCTTAAGACACAAAACAAGAAAACATTTACATTAGAAAATTAGAGGTTTTTTTTCTTTCAGGGGTTTGTAGAGGCCCCTTTCTGTGGTGGCCCCGGGGCAATCTCCCCTCCCCCGTAAATTCGGCCCTTTGGGCATATACTATCAATAAGTGCAGTTTCGTACCCTGATAATGTATGTTTTTAAGGCAGTACGATATACTCCAATGAAGTCTTTCAAAAATAATGGTTTTAATTTTTTTTAATGTCCTGTTCCTCGTTTCCTAACTTCTTTCTTTCCTCAACAACATTATCGGAATCGGTCATTTGATATAAGAAAATAAAAATAAACAAGACTCACTGTCAAAAAACAAAGCCGAAATACTAATAAATTCCATAAACTATTATAAACTTATAACAAACTTGCATTCACACAACCTAAAGCAGGGAAAAACAACACATGCAGACCGAGACACAAAGCAAATCAAAACAGGTGCTATGCGCATGTGCACATCTAGCAGGTTTGCAATCCAGTCACATTTATCCATTCACGGTGCAACCACTGTGCAATCTGCTTTAGATTGTCGAAGAGGGCAATTTAATTGACCTTCAATTCAAATATTGCTCAGGCAATCTGATTGCCTTTTCTCACTGAAGAAGTATTATTTGGGCAATTTGGTCGAAAATGATGAGCTTAACAACTAGATTGCCTCAAGATTGCATCGTGAATGGGCCCCTTTAAGGATTCAAGGATCATTCCTAATATTTATCCATCCTAGAATTGGTGAGAAGGTTATTCAGCTCTTCACATGGTTACTGCTGAAGTAGAAATTGTTGAGACAAAACACATTTGTGGTTTCACATGTTGATCAAATAATTAGAAGGACTGAAAGTGTTCACATGACTAGCTCTAAGCCAGTCAGTCATAAGATTGGATTTGAAATTGTTTCAACCAGTTTGAATCAGTTTAGTGTGAATATGCAGTGCAGATAAATGCATATCAATAGCTTGTTGTTTTTTTATGTGTAGGACCGATACCCTATAAGATCTTGGATCTTAAATAAAACATGTAAATCAGCTGTTTCAATTTAGTGTTGCAAATCATCATGAGTCAACACACATTTCTGCAATAGTACGAGTTGCTATGCCGCTCAAATATATGTTTTCAAAATTTGATAAAACTGTAAATTAACCTTGATACACATGATCACATTTAAATATTAGCTTTAGCTGTACCTTCACCAGAAGTTGATATTCTACTGACTGTTAAAAGTGGTTTCAACACATGTAGATTATTGAAATGAACTTTTCAGTGCCAACACATATCGGAGAAACAGAATTTCATAATGCAGTGGAAAATCAATGAATTCTACTAAGTTAAACCATGCTGAGTCTTCAAACAGTTTCACTATCAACCTTTTAATTTATTTACATATTGTTGAGGATATTTGGGCAAACTGCATGGTGCCGCCATCTAGTATTAGCAGACCTTATAAGATTGTTTTGACCAAACTATTTTTGTTCTTGGTAAACATTGTACAATGACATGTAGTGATGTGTTCTCTGGAATATGCCAATAGTGTCACTTTGGCCAAAACAACTACTAAGTCAAGTTTTTAGTCAATCCCAATATAAAGGTTGTTTCGCTCCCTCTTCGCCCCTGAGTTTCCTTTATAACTTTCAAACTAATGGATGTAATTGGTAAATAAGAAGCGCTCAGGGGCTGAGAGCGAGTGAAACACCTTGTATATTAAATATATAAAACAAAACCAACAAACAGGGGTGTGCAGCAGAATTTCTCAGTATGATGCAAGTCTTCGAAATGCCGCCCCTCGAATATTTTTTTTCTTGAAAATAACCTTCAATTGTGATTCAAAAAATAAACTGCACAAAATGTAAAAATACTAGATTTCCTATGGGGAGGACCTCCTCAGACTTTTTGTTTTGTTTTGTGTGGTGACTTGTCTGTCGAGTGGAAACTAAAGAAACATTGTTCATTGTGTTGTACCTGAGTGTCGTGTGAATTGGCTACCTACTGTGTCAGCACTGTTTTACCAGGTCCTTGTTTGTTGTCAAGTTAGTATGGTAAGTACGGTCATTTATTAAATAGTGTTCCTTTATTTGTTAAACATAAAGAGCTTTGGAATAGCAGCACTTTTCAATAAGTTCTTGTGCTTTTACATCCATTGCTTAGAGTGTTTGTTGTCGTATTATGGGGCAATCACTTTATAAGCATCTTAATCCTTTTCAGTTGACAGTCATTTCCACTGTCTTGGATTTACTAGTATAGAATACCCTTCAGAACCCTTGGCATGAGTCCCCCTCTGGTTCAAAGTTTGCCCCCACTCCAATCAAAATGCTGAAATTCTGCATACGAATATTGTCAAATTTCTAACGACCCCACATTGGGTCGTTAATTGTAATAGTCTTCATAAACCCCTTTTTGGGTTCCAATTATAGAACTCTGAAGAAAAGGTGACTTATTAATATTAACATCTATCTCTGGCTAGCTCAGCTTTTCTTATCAACATGATTATCATATAAGAAAATTCCCACTTATATCCTTTGAACACTTTTAGGTTAATTTATTATTATTATTACATATTCCTTTATATGTTATTATTATAAAAATTTACAACTTCAGCTTGTACAATTGACCCGTCCCTATGCCAGTTGCCGATATCATAAATAAATGTGGAGCGACGAGCAACACGTGTCTCATCGCCACCCTAGTCACTGCACATCTCTTTCTGGTGTAACAGTCAGAGTTTGTTCCTCCCGCGTGTATTTTTCAAATTATGATGACATCAACGATTGCACCAGAGTGGATTGACAATATCTACCTATCACATGAGAGTAGTTTGAATTCTGGCTTTCTGGTTGGCTGGACAATGCAACCGCTCTGTATTAAGTAAAAGGTGTATTTCTTTTTAAAGGAAACTTAAGTGCAATATCAGCTCTTTCCCTCTTGGTTTTATTATCCAACATACCCAGTAAGCACATTTAAAATAAAATAAATGTATTGCCTTTCAAATTGCCTGAAGGGTAAATGCAAAAGAATGATTTAAAATATTATAAAATAAATATAATCCCCAAATTTAAATATAAAATGCAAATAAGATATTTAAACTGCAGTCTCATCCTTCCTTTTCAAAACAACATAGGGTTTACAAGTTGGGACATTACAGTTTTACTCCCCATTTTGTTTCGAAGTTGAACGAGCCTGTGATGTTCTCCGATAAACAAAATCTCACTGTATAACACACTTCAATATAACACATGTCACATATGCCCTTTTTACAATATCTCATAAACATAAACATAAGTTCATAATCAAAATGACAAAAAAAAAAAATTATAAATTATTGTATGTAATTGTCTCTTTCGCCATCTTTAGATGTTCCTTAAATAAATAGAATAAAAGAATTATGCCTTTTCATAGTCACTTTCTTTTGTCCACCTTCAAATTTTTCTTCACTAATTCACAATATATATTCACAACATGCAATGATTCAAAATAATCTTCCTATTTATTTATAACCACACATAATCAACCAAACACAAAATATATTAATTATTTGAATTTTTAAAACTACATACATTGACAAAAACTAGGCCTAAATTAGCTTTGACCAATAACTTCACACTATCTCGCCAGTACAGTACAGTATTTAACTAAAGTTGTTAACTATAATAGAGTTAGTTTGAATAGTTGTTTGTATGAGTGAACTCAAACTTATAATTATGTTATTGATACTACATTTAACGGTATGCCTTTTTTATTTCAGAATTTGCTTGGGTCAATGCAACAGCTTGAAATTTCAAGGTTAATGATGACTTCTATATATAAATGCATTTGGGAACATGGCTTTGTGAAATTAAGAAATCAGAATAGTAGTTTATCACAGGACATTTAATTTTGTTATTTAATATGATCCGAAGAACATTTTTTTATAAAACACATAATCTTTCCATGTTATTTTCATGTTTATAAAAATACTTGAAATAAAATATATTTAATCTTCTTAATTTATTTATTTACACATTATTTATTTATTAACACCGTGTCTAAGTAACCGTAGGCCTACAGGTCCTAATTACTCTAATGGGTTATGGATGAGGCAGGTTGTTACTAGAGGAAGTGTACATTAACTTCTTGAAATTAAATAGACATTTTTTCATTAGATTTGTAAAAAAAATATAGGCTGGACTTCCGATAACGGGGCGATTGAGGTTTGGATATCTGTATGCTCTATTGAGGGAGATTTTTCCGTAATGGTTTTCCAATTACCTTCCACACAAATACAGGACACTTCATCCAAAAATCAACCCTATTCATCCCTAACCCATTAGATTAATTAGTATACACTTGTACTACCCAAACAGGTATCAAGACACAATCTGCTATTTAATAAAAAAACTTATCTTTATTTAAAGTAATTTAGACAAAATTAGATAGCTTTAAAGAGAACTACTAGCTAAAAAATAGCCCAGATCTGGCGTTTTTCCATATGAGATTTTCTTTCTGAAATCCTACCTTCCTCATTTCTACCATATTTGCATTGTTAAATGTGGACAGCTCAGACTTTTAGCAACATGCAGTAGCAAAATAAACATAATTTAAAACCCACAACAATGACTGCAATGCACTCAGATATCATTAACAGGGAACCAGGGTTTGAATCCAACCCAGGTGCATTGGGTGGTTATCTCATCCCCTCTTCACAGCAACATGGTTGCCACTTACTCTAATACTACCCTACCTATTTCTAACCTAAGTCTGTAAAGTGGTCGGGGTTTTAGGCACTTAGCTCTCAACCATTTCATTTATATAATTATATTAGTTTGCCATTGTTTATTTTGTTAATTTAATACCATGCTTAAAATCACTAAATTCACTATGAATCTAATAGGCTTGCAAGTGCCCAGCATTTATAATATTTAACATTTTATATATTGTTTTACAAAATCCCCCCTTTAAGTTTATTAGAAATCATGTTAACACTATCAAGAGCAAACAGCTAGCCAATCAGCACATCAGATTTTAGCGTCTGTTTTTGATATCAATAACAAGGGAAGCGTCAGACGCAAGACACTTGTCGGTTAGCACACGGGTTATTAAGACATATACTAAGAGTTACAAATAGTTTTTTTTTCGTGTTGGCCAAAGAAGGTTTAGAGATGGGTGGGAGAAAAGGGAGACCATGTGACTAAATGACCACAACATT
Source organism: Timema douglasi (assembly GCA_901482245.1). Taxonomy (NCBI): domain Eukaryota; kingdom Metazoa; phylum Arthropoda; class Insecta; order Phasmatodea; family Timematidae; genus Timema; species Timema douglasi. Next base: position 44,325 of record CABEEJ010003800.1, read on the forward strand.
GGCAATTTATCTATTTTCATGTACTAATTAATCGTTTTTCTTTTCATTGAGTAACTAGTGGTTTAAAATGTAATAGAATGTCTATTAACCCTTTCTTGGGCCTATTATAAGAGCCCAATTCCCCACCACTATCCCCTTTATTTTTAATAACATTAAAATTTGCCCATGAGTCTATGCTATAATTAATAACTTGGGATGTAATTAACATTTTATGTTGAAATTTTTAGAAACAATTTATTATAATAGGAATCACATTGACATTACTAGGAACTATATATTATAGTCCAAGCAAATTATTTAATCAATATTTAAAATTAGTTTTCAACTCCAGCTCCCCTTTCCTGGTGGTATTCAAGAAAACAATCAATTCTGCAGAGGGGTAAGTCATGCAATTACAAATGACAGGGCATTCAAAGTTTGAGCTGTGCCAGTAATCAGATGTTTCTGGCAAATCAAATACACCCATAAAAACCCATACTCCTATGTAGGCCATTATATCTTACTCTGTAGTTTCATAACACTCTTGATCCACTTACCTATTTTTTGTTGCCTAAACTTGGAATATGTATTAGTATTTTCGGCAAACAGCTGAAAATTGTTATTACCTAACACTAGTTTAATATAACATAGTTCATTGGAACCTTCAAGTAAGTCATGCACAGGACCAATATTGCCCACATATTCATTTGGAACATCAAATTGTAGCTTGTTAGTAAATGTCAACAAAGATGGTTGAGAACGCCTTACAGCAGCACAATCACTACCCCCATTTAAATTGTTTCCAGATCCCCATCACCAAATAATTCAGGATCTTCATTATCAATATTTTTATCATCAGAACTGTCAGATTCACTGCCAGACATGTCTTTATTGAGCTCCATAACAATCGTATCATCTTGTAAGGAGGCCATTCTAAAGCAAAACTAAGCTAGAGATGTGTTGTTCATGAACGAACAGGTCAAAATGAATGAAACCGTAAAAAGAATGAACGATCCTGATCTTGGTTTAAATGAGCCTTCGTTCATTTGCTATCTCTGTCTACTCTCTCTGCTCTCAGGGGTTTCGTTTAGTGTTCGGTTCAACTCGGCTAGCCTCGGTTATCAGTGCACTGCTTCCACACGTTCCTCTTCAAATCATTATTTTTCTCAGCAGTCCACCAACTCACCAATAGTCTCTCATTCTCGTTTATTCGTCCAAACAATGGATCAACAAGTGACTAGAGAGCTAGTCGTTCATCAGGTCTTCTCTCATTATTGGACATTTGTTTGAATGAATCAGTGAGCAAGCGAAGGGTCTATCAATCACCATTTTTCTATTGCTCTCATTCATTTGCCAACTCTATATTGAATGGATCAGTGAGTGAGTGGAGGGTCAATTGGTCACTTGGTAATTTAGACGTTTAAGCATTGTAAATTTTTTTTGTCAACTGTTTATAATTTTAACAATCAAAATATTTTTGTGAATTGTGATTCAGGTATATCATAACATAGGTTTTTGTGATTCTACAAAGCATTCCATCATAATTTACCTACAAACTATTAATATCATATATAAATAAGTGGTTTCTTTTAAAATAAAAGTATAATAAAAAGGCATCACCATTTTTAAACAGTAGGCCCTAAGCCGATATTTTTATTAACAATTTAAATAATGTTAAGGAAAAATAATATTGTTTTAACTACATATAAATAAAAACTACCTATAAAAAATCGAATGAACTGTGAACATGTCAAAATGAACATATTATTCAACTGAACCAGATACAATGAATCGTCCATTTAAATGAATGATTCTGCCCATTTCTAAACTTGGTTAGAAAAAAAACAGTTAAACTAACAACGCCAAGAAAATAATAAATTTAATACGAGATAGACCTCTATATTAAAAAATAACAACTAGATATAAAATAGTTAGCAAATAGCTTAGAGAAAGTCGAAATATGGTGAGCGCTTTTGAGCGTTGAGGCCGGGTCCTGGGAACGACAAATTAACAGTGTACGCTTTCAAGCGCTTGAGCCAGGAAAGGGTTTACTTTTCTCTAAAATAAAACTTCAGAATCAACTTCATAAATTTAAATTTCTTTAATCGACCCAGTACTACACCCCCACCATTATTTAACTAACCCCAAGAAGTCTACTGAACCCACTGGCTGCAGAGGACAATATCTAAAGAAGAAGATGGAGAGGAGAAGAGTGGAGAAGTTCGAATGATTAGAAATGGTGAACAAATGTGGGGCCAATGGTTTGATATCCAACAGGTTAGAAGCCTTAACCCTTGTTCAAACATGCCATTCCATATAAAAATATTATTTATTTAGCTCTATTTGTTTAATTCATTCCTATATTACAATGAAGAAACACTAGGCCTACTAGAGCAAGAATAATATCTCTAAAATATGTTTTTCTCTTCCAGATATTCTTCTTTTATAATAATGGTGAAATTGATAATTAACTTTTCAGTAAAGATTTAAAAAATGTAACCACCTTTTTAAAACTGAAAATTATATATATATTTGTTTAAAAAGTTCTGAATAAGGAAGGAAACTGTATAAACTATGTAGATTCCTAGGTCCATAGACAATGCTACCTTTCAGTGTAAATATATTTGCTTCATCCTATTAAAATTATTTTCTGTGTATCTATAACACTTTTGAGAAAGGTAATCAAGAAAACGTACTGGTACAGTAGCGCTCCTTCTATAAGCCAGTTATTTCCAACTTTAGGCGCTAGCTAAGTTAAGGTAAGTATAGTTTTTTTCTGTTGTATATTTGTCAATGTTTTTCTAAGCTTAAAATGTCTAATTAAATCAAATTCATTGGTATGATTAAACATGTTTCTTCCAGTTGTGGAACTTATTAGGTCATAGGCTCAGTTTGTGCTATGAGTGACATCTCCACAGTCCTTGGTATGAGCTGAAGAACACTCGAGACGGCAAGAAGTAATTTAACGCTTGTCAAAAAACACTCTAGTAGAGTTTGATTTGTATTAAAAGTTCTGTCTCCATTGTCCCTGGTAGGAGCTGAAGAACAATGCAAAAGCTATGATTGCGGCGAATACAGCAAGGAGAAACCCGATGCTAGGTATGAATTGCTCTAATAGGGACTGTTCTAGCGGCTGGATGGGGACCTCCACATACACATCACTGCTCGATATCTTGCCACAAGAATACAGCACCTGCATTCACAAACAAGATGTCTTGGTATTATTATAGAATTATTCTATCAGTTTTAGCTATTGCTAGGTTGAATTCAATATTTTACAGGTCTGACTGTATTTAACCTACAAATACAAATCTAAGAAAAGCCAGTAAATATAAGAGGTTTGCTCTACTTTAGTAATAGCCCATTTAAGTTGCTATAGCTTTATCTGGAAACCCTATTTTCGCTTAACGGAGTAGTTGTATTATATTTGGAAGAAGGTATATGATGGATAAACACATATAAAAAGAACAAACTCAATATGGCTATTACAATGAAAAGAACACAGTTCATACTTTACATTGCTGCCATTGGAAAAAGAGGTAATGGTTGCCTTGTGAAAAAAAAAATCGATCGTTACCACCCAATCCCCCAACCTAGGTTTAATTCTATCGGAATTCATCAGGGAGGAGTGTGAAACACGCAATGCAACTTCCTAAAGGAGAAAACCAAAAAACAAAAGTGAAAAAAGGAAAATTGTGTTATTTGTACCTGTTACATGTTCTTATCTAATGTCCTATTATTCTTTACCATTTTCCTTTCACTCCTTATTGCATTTTAGTTTCCTCTCTTAGGAAGTTATAGAGTGGTAGCACTTCATAGTGTGAACTGTGTTCTTCTTTTCATTGTAAAATACATGGTGTGTTCAGTCCCTTTTGTACCTTCTTAAAATCTAATAAAATACCCCGCAATGTGAAAAGAGGATTTCCTTGAAGAGAGAGTATTTTAATATCTGAATGTGTAGAATGTATAGCAGTGTTTTGAAACAGGTGTGCTGCTGGAGTTTGGGGTCAAAAAGAAGTGAAAAAAAAATTGAGCAAAAATAGCTATTTTTTAAATCGATCAATGTTATGTTTAAAAGTAACAAAATTATTAAAATCTTAGCTAATTAACATTTAAATACAATCTTAATACTCGTTAATGATTAATATATCTCTCCTTAAATAAAGGCTTATGCTGTGCCTTGACAATATTAGCACTTTGTTCAATGTGCTGAGAGTTGGCGAAGTTTGAAAATTGTTGGTATAGCATGTCGTCAACCTTGTCCTTACCTCACGTGCCGCTCTCTCCCCCGCCTCCACGGCCCCGCTCATGTACCCTGTCCATTGCAGCGCTGTCTCAGAGCCTGCTAGAAAGATGCAGCCACCTATAGATTCTCGAATGGCAGGCCCAAACTTGCTTAGAACCCCGGGAGGGTAGTAGCAGGTGTAGCCTCCTCCTACATATGTGTCTTGGGACCATATTTTGTCCATGTAGTGCACCGGCTGGGTAACACAAGCTAATATATAGTATATTCACAATAAGTTTGTAGTTTCACTGTAATTTACTGTAGTGCCTATCCAGGCTATCTGCATTTAATTATACTAATGGTGTTGAAATGCACTACTCTCAAAGTCAAGTAATGTAAGTCAAAAGTTAGTAAAAAATACACAACTAAACTTTTATTAAGTGTCCCTCTATAGCACTTGACTTCAATGAATTATATTTTTTATGTCCTTGTTCTGTAAGCACATCTTTTGAATTTTAGCTATATCACTTTTCTTAGTTAAAAGGGCCTCAATGCAGACACAACTAAGATAAAAACAATTTTTTCCAGTTTTTTTTTATTACTTACAGCACTTTTCTCAGCCTTACAAATTTGTGAGAGCGGTATAATATTTAGGAAATGTAACAAACTAGCCTACATGAGGCTGACATTTACTCAGCATGCCCACCACTGCAGGCTCTAAATATTATCTCAGGCCTTTTATCAATACCATCCCTTGATAAAAAAAAATCCTTTCATTCTCAAAGCCAGCAGGACCAAAAAAATTATACACAATTGGAGGTATTTTTTACCTTAAGGGCCGCACGAGTCTTGAAGAAATTGGATAAAGTCTGACAGACTTTCTTCTTCCTCTCTTCTTCAGTCATGTTGGCCATCCTCAGGGCTTGGTCGCCATACATGAAGCAAATCATGCCTGCCAGCTGCACACCAGGTTTAAAGTCCTCTGCTGCGAGTCCGACCACCTCAATATCATCATTACATGTTACCAAACCATTATAACCTAACACAACATAACCTCAAGTAGTATTTGTTCACGATAAAGATCATTGAGATATATCTACCACTAAGCAACAAATACAAATATGTTGTATGGCATCCTTCTTCCTAAAAGCTTCATTTTCATATATCTATAGATTTAATGAAGTTGAAACAGATCCTAAAAACTTTGTCATTATTACATTATTATGCTTTTAATAAATTAATTTTGAAATACATCATCCAGTATTTAAGTGAGTATATTAACAAAATTAAATATTAAAAAAATACACTCATTATGTTGAATTTAAATTTAAACCATTGTTTGCATTTATTTTAGATTTGTGTCAAGCCCACTATTTTATTAATCTGAATCTCCAATTTACCTTTGAATTGGAATACAAACCTTGTAAAAACTCATTAACATAAGCAGATATAAAAATATAATAGAAATAGTAAATGAATGTTAACCTACTTTCTTATAATCCATTTATTATAACATTCATACATTCAGTTATGTTTTAAATTACTTGTCTTGAGCCTGGTTGTTGAGTTCATCCTATAGTTATAAATGGTTCTGAACCACCAATAACCAGTAATAGAGCTTTAAAACAATTTTCACATGAGAAATTGGAAAAAAAATAATCAAGTATTTGAGTCGTCAATGCTTAATTATTTGAGGGCCCATTTCTAATTTAATTGGTTTTTAAAGGCTAGACTGATGCCGATTTTCAATTCGATTATGCCACGATCGGTAAGCGGATAATTTTACTCACCAATTCTTTAAACTTATCTTTGTTAACGAGCCACACATTAATTTTCAGGTACTGGTGACTCATCATTGTTATTTGTTCTGTTGCTAGGAGTGTTGGGGGTGGATACTTGTGACTAAGTAAACAATTACTTCTTTAATCAATAACAAGAGGATGTAAATAAAGTGAGTGGTTCTTTTGAAGATATAAAAGTCAGTGAGAGAGAGAGCTCTATTAACTTTTTGTATTATTTTACCAATATATTTGCCATAATATTCTTTGTACAGATCTCAAAATAAAATTCCCATATAAAAGTCTCACAAACTCAACTATGAGAAAAGTGGAGTGAATTTGACAGAAACTAACTACACTATTTTTTAAATGTGGTAGGACCAATGAAAAAGTGTATTATATACTATTCCAAACAATTATGTGTATTGTATTTTTCTTATTTTATATAAAATAAACTATATCAATGAGTATTAAAACATTTTTAGTTGGTAAGCACTTTAATTGTTTTATAATAAATTAATAATAGCCTACTATTTCCAATTTAACTTTGAATGTAATTTGAAACACTTTCCTTTCTCAAATAGAGAAAGTATTTTAATCAACAACATTTCAACCTAAAAATACTAATTAATATTGATGTTTTATATACCCCTGAATCCAAGAAGGTGGCTCATACAATTCTGTCTGTCCGGCTTTTTATCTCTGGATGTACAGTCAAAATGAGGGTATGGAGAAGGACCTAATCTGTGAGAAATCAAGGATGAGGAGAACCTTTGTCATCATGTATGACATCCCTGTGAATCTGACGGAAGAGGAACTAAAGTAGATAGCCTATCAACAGAACGTGGTTGTTGAATTATCAAAGGAAGAGTTTGAGGAAGGCTTTGAGCCCAAATTTAAGATGGGGAGAAGCGATAGGCAAGTTTGCAACCACATAGTTGAGGTAAGCCCCAAAATTAGAAATATACAACTAGGCGTAGGGTGTATATCAGATTTAGAAGTGTTTCAGTTAAAGTCTGCATGGTAATCACTAGGTGGCACAAGTGTAGGGATTTAGGGCACATAATGGGAAAGTATGACAAAAACTCTAGGTGTGGTAGATGCAGTGAAGAAGGCCACCAGATAAAAACATGTAAAAGTAAGAAAGAAATATGCATACCCTGCACTAGTAGGAACAAAGAAAAAGGTAAGAATAGGTGCAAAAAGCTGAATTCAACCGAATGCCAAACATATCAGATGATGCTCAGGCGAAACCAAGAGAAAACAGACAATGGATAGTGAATTATTGCGAACATTAGCAGGCATCCTGGAAGACGTCATGAGGCACCTAAGGAATACGGCAACAACATTGACATTAAAAAAAAAGTCCCCGTCTAGACTAAGACTAAGGAGGGCTAGAGAAAGAGCCCACACCTTTAGGGGAGAGTTGCAATTGGGTAGAGAATCTATTGAGACCTTATGCGAGTAAAAGGAAGAATTAAGGGGAAGAACAGAGAAAGATGTGACCCTGAATGATTTAGTAAGATAAGAGGATACAGAGAAGAAGAAATGGAAAGTCTGGCAAAGAGGATTGGGCTACATAGAGAAGGGGAACAGGAGATCTAGGGAGAAAGAATGAGGAGCAAATAAGTAGGAATTGAAGCAGATAAAATGGGAATTGAAGCCGGAAGAGAAGGTCAATTCCAAAAAGGGAGAAAGTTCAGGGGATATGGGTGGTAGTGACAAGACAAAAGTGAAAGGGAATATAATATCAAAAACTGGTGAAGAAAAAAAGCTTCCGGAGGTGGAGGATATTGAGAAAAGTATCTACAATAACTTCGAAGAAACATTAAAGCTGTCAAGACTGGAAGAACCAAATGTGCTCCAATTAGTACTACATCAAATGATAAGAACCGGCCATGAAAAGGGATGGAAAATTACCTTACCAACCGTAGGATTCCAGGATAGCATACAACTGAGGTCACTAAACTTACCCACAGAAAATGTGGAGTTAATTCTCTGCTGGAGAAAGTGGTAGAGAGAAGGAAAGAAAAACTGGATGAAGGTATGATGTTTGACCAGATGACAAAAGCCCACGAGAGAGTGGAATTCAACACTCGCCTACCTGGGCCACAGTGTTACCTACGTTCATACGTGCCATCCATAGAATGGTAAATGACAGCATTCCAGAAGAAGAAGAAGAGTTGCAAATAAAAATAGATCAATTAAATGCAATGAGGAGTGCGGTAGTGCTTCAAGAGGTGTAAATCATGGCCAAAGAACTAGAGTTGGACATTTTGGGTTTACAGGAGCCGTATATTCCAAAAGGTCAGGTCCCGTAAATGCCGATAACTGCAAGGATTGTGGCAATGGGTAGAGTGCCAATGAGCACAATAGTAATCTTTAATAAAAGCATAACAATAACTAGGATATCCCAATTTTGCAATGAAAAAGTGATGTGTGTGTAACTCACTAAGGTGTGGCAGTTATATACTATAGTCAATATGTATTTCCAATGACGTGAGAAAATTGAACCCTTTGGACCTATTAGAAGAGATAGCTCGAACGTTTGAACAGTTACCATTTACAATAGTGGCTGATGTTAATGTGAATTCAACATTATGGTATAGCCATAAGGCTATTCGGGAAGATTGATGAAATCCAGGTAGGAGACCAGACAAGAGAGGGAAGATCCTGGAGGAGGCAATCATGGATTTACAGTTGCAAGTGATGAACAAGCCGGGAAACCCGCCAACCTATGTTGGTAAGGCTGGGGCATCCATAAATATTGACGTGATGATTTGTAAAGGACAGGCATCGGAGATGGTTAAAAAATGGATGGTGGAGGAACAAGTAACCTCTAGTGATCATAATCTCATCAGGTTCGAAGTTAGAGGGAGGGGTGGATCTGATGCCACAAGATGGATCAACAGGAGATATGATATGATATGAAGAGGGCAAACTGGAACAAACTCAGAGTCTTTCTAATTCTACCAGGTGAGCTAGTAAGAGGGGGAAATGTCAATGGAATAGCAAAGCAGCCATTTAGGAGTATTCAGAAAGCCATGTGCAGTGCAATACCATTAAGAAGAAAAGCTATATTAGTGTCAAGCCATGGAATTAGCCATCAGACGAGGAAAAGGTATCAAAGAAGTAGGGATCTGCAGGGGAAAAAAATCTGCTAGGAATCTACAGATAGAGGAAGGAAATTTTGAGTCAGCATTAAGGCCAGTCTACAACCAACATACCCGCTTGTCGGACTCGCCACTACGCTATTGCAAATGCACTCGTAAATTACGTTTTTATTAAATACAAAATAGACTCTACAATGAAAAGTCGTAAAACTTAGTTTCAACCAATAGGAACAAACAGTAAACATGACTATAAAAGACAAATTCATATTAATGTTTTCAAATAAGGAATAAATATTAAAAAAATATTAATGGTTAAATACACATGATTTTAATTTAAAATCCTGTATTAATTACTATACATTTCCAAGCGTTTTTGTCATAGACCAAATAACTTAAAATTATTTGATTTTAGTAGTATATCCATATTTGTTTTTTGATTGGCTGAACGCAAGCCAACGCAACTACATAAACGCAAGAGATGGACCGGTTGGGATGACACATTAGAAGTTGAATCCAAAGCCCATCATGAACTTGACAGGCAAATGAGGGAGGAGTATAGGGTAGAAGAGGAAGAAGTATCCCTCATAACCACAAGCAAAGGCAAGGTGGTAATAAGAGTCTTAAGAACAACAAAGATCGAGGGCCAGACGGGATTTCTGCGCAGGTCCTTAACCCCTTTAGTGCCAAGCCTATTCCAGAATTTGCACACAAAGAGTGACGGAGACCTGTTAGGTTTTGTGTGTAAAGAATGTCACAGCTATTTCCTCATTTTTGTAAGGGTTTGCAAGAAAATTCGCCAAACCTCTATTTATGAAGCAATTATTTTGATTTTTCTTTTACCATTTTAATCCTATGTACTGTTCTTTAATAATAATAAATTAATACAATTTGATTTAATTTTTTTTAACTAATGCTAACATATTTTTTTTTAATGTATATACATTTCAATATTATTTTGTTATATTACATTTAGTTTTATACAAGAAAATAAAGTTGATTATAAATAGTAATTACAGAATTTTTTAATTGATATCCTACATTAGATATTTTTGGGCTGTTATTGCTTACCTTACAGCAAGATTTATTAAATTGCTTACTTCATAAATAAATATTTAGGCCTACACATATGCCGTGTCTAAATAGTCTGTCCCCTACGCACTTGTGCACTTTACTGCACGCTTAAATGTAACACGTTTCTGGCGGCCCTGAGTGTATACTACAAATAAAAAATATATGATAGTTTTCGCACAGAAAAGTATAGCTAGCTGCTAGATCCATCTGGTGGCTAATTCTGAAACATACGTTTCCATGGTAACGATATTAAATTTTGATAGTGTTTTGTCAATGGCTTCAATGGTGACATATTTTTTAAGGCACAAATTCATATCTATCATTTATCTTCCTTAATTCTATGAACCTTAGAGTTTGTTTTACTGTCCCTGTAAATAATAAAATCAATTATATGCAGTTGATGTTATTTTACAATAATCACAATAAAAGAAAGCATACTATGCTTAAAAGTATACAAAAGTAAAATGAGGTTAAGCAGTTGTTTTTTATTGAACACCTCTATGTGTTATGGTTAAAAAAAACGTATTTGGAAAACATGCGCTAAAAATGGTCAAATCATATCACAGTTTTAAAAACTTTAAAATGTTTGGGAAGTTGACAATTAAACTAGGCCCAGCTTACATTAATATCAAGTTGGTTTTAAAGATTGTACAAGTATTGCCAGATAAATACATAGGGCTATAGCAGTTCCAAAATATATTACTTAAGTTACAATCATGTTGATCTCTTTTGCCGGAATGAGTGAGCAGTGACTGATTAATAAAATATAAATTAAGAAATTACAGCTACGCGCCAAAAGGAGCGTAATATACACAGAGATACCAAAAAGCATGTTAAACATTTTTGCATATGTAAAGAAATTGTTAAATATATATATTTTGCCCTAATTAATTTACTTATATCTGTAAAGTATTGGTGACCTGGCGGTCTAGGGGTAAGGTGTCAGACTTCTATGCTGGCGGCCGGGGTTCAATCCTCGGTCCCGGCAAAGATTTATCTGATTACCAAACCCTTCCTTCACCTCTGACAAGACATCTTGTGAATGTGAAGAATGCCAGGCCTCCACCGTGGTTCGGATTCCACGTTAAACTGTAGGTCCTTCATTTCATCTCACAATCACCCTACCATTACACATTAGCGCAAGTGTGTACAACCCAAACGGGTAGTAAGACGCGGTGCTAATAATAATATTAATATTAATGTAAAGTATTATTCTCAAACAAATTTTACTAAAGATCTTGTAACTCATAAATAACTTTTCTTTTGAGTCAGATTGTCACACTAGAAAGAGAAATGTAACCGTTTAACATCATGTATATAAATAAAGAACAAACCATACTAGATTTATTTAACAGTATGTAAATGTTTTATTCCATTTTCACAAAATATATAATACTTTCATTCAGTATAAAAATCTAGTTTAACTAAAGTGTGCGATAAAGGGCAAGTATTATGTGCCCCTTAGTAAAGTGTGCAATAAGAGGTGCAATTGGACACTTTAAGAGAATTCAGACACCATAAAAAATCACTTCCGACCTTTAAGCTTATGTCATTGCAACTTTAAAGTGTACATGGCTTCCAAGGGCCCTTAAACGGACTATTCAGACATGGCCATAATGAATGTGTTTTTCAAAAAACCTTTTATAATGAATAATTTCATATTTTTAAAAAATATATAAATTTATAACGTCATTACACCTATTTACTTACATTGATAAAGAAATATTTTCATTCATACGACCTAACATGAAAATCTAAATAGTATATTTTTCTAAACTAATAACAATTTTACCCGTATATTAGGAAACTGTTTACATCAGTATTAATGTTTTTCCATGCAGCTTGTACGTAAATTTGCGTTGCACTTAGCCCATTGAGTAGTGAGTATGTGACCCTCCCATTGGGTAAATCAATGTGAAATCAACCAATTAAAAAATAATTCTGGGACTTGATGTTTCAAATTTTGTTGATTTTTGAAAAATTGGTTCTATCTTCTGAAAGGATGAAAAATATGAAATTTCAATTCTTTTTAACATCCCTTTTTTGAGTTATTGGCTTTCAAAGTTTTGGAATTCGCATGATTTTGGCCGCATTTTAAAATCTTCAAATGGCATTATCTCTAAAACTATAAGGCTTAGAGAGGTGTAATTTGTACCATTTTCTTCAGGATTTTACAAGCTTTAATATGACGTGCAACTTGGCCATATTTAAGTGTGTTTTTTTTTAAATCAAAAAAATATATATATACATTTTTTTATCTCAAAATCTAAATTTTTAATATTTTTGTAAAAAATATATATATTCTTTTTGTACACGTTTTGGGAGCATACATACCAAATTTGAAGATGGGATGACAATGGGATCATGTTGTAATAAATAGTTGCATACAGTGATACGTGACAAATTCACCCAGAATGAGGTATGCTATGTCAAAAGTGCAAAAAAAACATACTAACATAGAGGTTTGCAGTTAATAAGCTCAATATGCAGTTTTTGTTGCATTTTATACTGTCAACCTTTTCATGGCGATACTTTTTTGAACTGTTGCATTTATTTTTACCACTTGTAACTCACCTATTAAAGTTAGAAAGGCATTCAGAAGTTGGAAACCTTCATCAACATTCATAAATTCAGGATCTCCAGACCCATTAGTACCAGGTTTTACAATTCCAGTTTCATTATTTTTTGGTGGTTCTATCTTTTCATTAGTCAACAGCTCTGGCTGCTTTTCTTTTGATAGTTGGACTCTACAACCTGAACAAATTTCCATGTCTTTTTTCATATTGTAATTTAAGTATATCATCCAACTAGTCACATTTCTAAGATCTTTTTTCTTGACCCAGTGTGATTTTTTCTTAAATGGGTTGCAACAAAACGCCCAATTTCTTTCCATCTTCCCTTCACAAATAAACAGCAGGAAACAGTACTAATAGGACTGTTAATACAATAAACAATTATTAAAATAGAACCCCAAAAAAGATTATTGTAGCCTAGGTCTTAATTACATGTCCATTAACTAAAATAAGAAAAGCCACTGAAATATGTCACTTCAATAAGAAATAATACTGAGAAACCAAGCCAATAAAGAACATGGATGTTGTTAGTCTGGCAGACACAGTAAAACTGATAGAACTTGTAAACAATAGCAGTGTTCAGGTTGCTGCATGTGTGTATGACTCACTTTCCCCAGGGCTTGTCTTATCATGAATCACTGTCTTCATTTGAAATAACTTTAGAGATTCATTGTTGAGGAGCAGTAATTTATTTTACAGTAGCCTATGTAATATCATTAATAAATTTAATTCTAAGCTCAACCTCATAATAAAATTTTTCATAAGTTTTGAATTTTTTTAATGAGCCCTATCAAAAAAACTAAAAATTATTTTGTTTTTTTAATGTTTTAGGGTTAACTTAAAAGAGCAATAAATTAAATGAGTAGAAACAATTTTCCCATTTAATTTGTTTATGGTACTGTAGGTGTTCATAAATACTCCTGGTATTGACGCAATACACCTCATTCTGGGTGAATTTGCTGTGATACTGCTATATTTAACTATTTATTACAACTTGATCCCATCATCATCTCATCTTCAAATTTGGTACATGTTCTCCCAAAAAGAGTATAAATAAAATATATTTTTTAGAAAAAAAATTTGATTTTGAGATATAACAAAAATACTTTTTTAAATTCTTTAGGAAAAAAATTAAATTGTTAAATATGGTCAAGTTGCATCATATTAAAGCTTGTAAAATTGTAAAGAGAATAGTACACATTCCACCTCTCTAGGTCTTATAGTTTTTGAGATAAAGCCATTTGAAGATTTTAAAATGCGGCCCAAATCACGCGAATTCCAAAACTTTGAAAGCCATTAACTCAAAAACGGAATGTAAAAAAAATAATTAAATTTCATATTTTTCATCCGTTTAATATATAGAACCAATGTTCCAAAAATTATCTTGTTCAGAGATGTGAAGGTCCAGACCATTGGTTGATTTCACATGGATTTACCCCATTGTAAATTTACTAAACTCCCAGTTCCAATAACGATTGATTTTTGTTTCTAACCTTATATCAAATAAATTAGGGAAATGTTCTCTTTCCAGTGATATATGACACTACTATACTATCTATAAGATAAATCGAGAACTAGCTCAAATCTGGAAAACTGACCTCATTGGCTCTAGCACTTTTAACAGTAGTAGGTGGAGCCAATCAGATCAGCTCGAGGCACTTTTAACGATAGTAGGCGGAGCTGATCAGATTGGCTTGTGGCACTAAAAGGGTTAGGACAGGGGTGGACGAGATAGCTCCTTTCTTAGCCGTATTTATGAATGCATGCCTGGCTTGTGGAAGGATTCTCAATGTTTGGAAGCAGGGTGAAATAGTGATTATAAGTAAGGGGGATGATAAAGACCCAAAGTTACCAAAGTCCTCTAGAGTTTAGATCTATATGTTTACTAAATGTTATTGGGAAGTTACAGGAAAATATATGGTCTGTAAGACTGAATAGACACAGAGAGCGGATAGGAATCCACCAATAGCAATATGGGATTCGGAAAGGAAAATTGATAGAAGATGTGATAGGCAGGGTAATGGATATGACAAATCAGGCAGATGGGAAATACACAGTGAGATTTTTTTATTGATACATCAGGGGCCTTCGATAATCTTTTGTGGTCTGCCTTGTTGAGATGTAATCCAAGCTCTAGAATTAGAGGGATTCAATACAAATAAAATAAATTTAATGTTACCAAAAATTTTAGAAAATAGGAGTGCGAAGTGTAAAACAATATTATGTTTTTGTTATGAAATATAGCAGGGTACACAACCCATCTCCAACGCACGCCACTCACTCCTAGAAGGAGGGTAATCTCACTGTTCTCCTTCAGAAATCAATTTAGTTTTAATACGACGAGTTCGAAGGCTAAGTTAAAAAGGGCATTAAAATTATACATATCTAAACCTAAGGATAAATGGCATAACTAGAATAGTAAGAAGTTCAAGTCTTAAAGAAACTTTGCTTTTATTTCAGCCAACATCTTATTAAAGAACATATCACTTCTTTAAAGAATCTAAGCATATTCTTTTTTTAATACAATATCTGTAAAAGCTGAAGTGAAATAATAACATTCTATGATTATTGTTTTTTTTAAGAAAACTTTCCATGAACATACGTGAATTTACTTTTAATGCCTATAATTATCAATATGGCGTATGACAACATATAATCCTTTCAATGCCTAGCATTATAAATATGGCGTATAACACCATATAAACTTAAATGAGATTTCCCAACAATGACCTATTTTAGTGCTAGTCAAAAAATTGTAGCTAACAGCATTAAAGTTCTGTGGTTATCCCATTAATGATTAGCAGACGCATGACGTCTCCACAAATAAATAACAAAAACTTATTACGGAATCCTACAAAATTATATGTCATACTAAATAAAGTTAAGATATCCATTTATTAAAGTTAAGGATAATTCCTAACTTTATTATTAAACTTTCCTGGCCTAAATATTTTTAACACTCTGCCACCTTCAATAACTATGAAACATAACTCCTAAGCTAGATACATAAAGTTAAATATATAAGAATAATTATCAACGTCACGCATTCTAACCGCTGAATAGTTTAGGACCTAATATTATAAAATAACTTCCCAATATGGATACTAAGACAACAAGCTTTGAAAACACAATTCTTTAAGTTAAATAATTGAATCAAGGTTGATAAGCACGATTTAACTAACATTAGAAAAAATTCAAAACTAACATTAAAAAAATTCCCCACATTACTTTAGTAGTTTAAGTAAAGTCCTATTTCCCTACAACCCATGCGTAACATAAGTGAAGTTAACTTAATGTTTAGTAAAACGAATGAAGATTCATATATGATATAAATAACAATATATACACGTAAAACGATCAAAAAGGAATTTAGAAAAATTACAATATTTATATTTGTGCCGAAATAGAATTTCTCCTTACATTGTATAAGTCTGTCCTCGAAGCCTACGCTTCGTCAATGTCCGAGCCTAATCCAAGAGTGGTCTCTATCTTGATGAACAGTCTCTTATAAGGTGCAAAACTCATCGAACACTCGAGACGGAATTACACAATGGTGGGGATCACAGAGTTCAAACACGCGGAAAGGGGGGAGATGCGCTGTACTAGACGCGTTGAGAATCTTCTATCAAAGCCTCAGCTCTTCTACGCTTTTCTAGACGTCCATGTTGTTCTTGAGACAGGTGGTGGTGCGTAGTGGCAAAATGCAGCACTAGGATCATCGCTCTTAGATGTTTCAATGTTGTTATCGTGTGTGGACGTTCTTTTCCGCTCGCTCGTCCGGTTGGTGAAATTGGGTAAGTGCTGTTTTGATTGACTAACCAACTTTAAGATACCTTGTAGCAATAATTGCTACAGAGAGACTAAGGGACATAAGGTGTCTTAGGAATCTATACAAGAGTTTCTGGGATTATTGCAGGGGCTGCTTTGCAACCTTGTGGTGTCCCGAGATGAAGATAGAGTAGGGGTGTCTGCAAGTATCAGTCTGTGGCCCAATATTTTGGAACATGGGATTGGAGCCGGGTCTTTTAATGTTGGAATCATACCCAGAGACGGCTCTTACAGACAATTTGTTGATTACTATAAACGGCCCGTCATGGAGATAGATTGAGACGAGATGTAATAGGGTCCTGAATGGGTTCAATGACTGGTGTCAAAAGGCAAAGTTGAATATGGCCCCAAGCAAGACACCTATGGTCTAAAAGAGAGCAGCTTGCTACTGGCTAAAGAGAGGGGCATTTGACATGGTGGAAATATTAACAAAAGTAGGGGTAAACACTTTGGTGGGGATAGATAAGGCCCTTGAGGAGGAGTGGCAAGCAAGATGGGAAACAAGTAGGACTGGTAGGTGAACCTTCTCACTGCTCCCATCCATAGCTGAGAGATTTGAATTGAAACACTTAAATCCTTCTCAGGGTCTCGTCCATTTTCTAACTGGAAAAGGCCCATACAAAGCATCCCTATATGAGCAGGAGTTGGTGGAAAATTGGGAGTGCAAATGTGGGGAGGTAGCAACACCAGACCATGTGGTACTGGGGTGTCTGATAAAATAGAAACTAAGGAGGGAATTTCAATTATGCTTAGCTGGGAATATGGTATGGTCAATGCTAAGGATAAAAGGGAATGTCAGTCATTGGCTATGTTAGCGAAAAAGGTGTCAAGGATGGAGAAAGAAGTGTACATTTGCGAAATGGTGGAGAAGAGGGAAATTGAAAACAGATGGGCGTTTGAGAGGGGTATGGTAGTTGGGGAAGACTCGAGTAGAGATGGGTTCTCCAAGTCTGAGTCTTCTTAAGAAGATGAAGTTGAAGAAACATAAGCTAACAAGGCGGTAGCACTGGACTCACATTAAATAAACGCATAATAAAAGCGAAAGTATAAAACTGAAAGGCAGTAGGAGCAAGATAAGAATAGCCAGCGCACGTCAAGGAGGGACCGTTGCCAGAGTTTCCAATCACTACAGTGAATGAAAAAAAGAGACGACCCTACCAAGAGACAAATTCCGGATGAATATAGAAGCAGATGATGGAGCTCCCCACGAGGCAAACAGGGTCCATACTTTTGGTAACAAGGGAGAAGATGGAGAGAAAAGTTCACTGGACTCTCGCATAATCAGTGGCAGGGATGGCTGCATCAGTGAGTGGCCTACGTGGACCACATGAACTACAGTAGTTTTGGAGTGTCATCAATAAGATGTATAACAATAAAATTTCAACACTGGAGTTGTAGTAGGTTAATTAAAAATAAGATAGATTAGTTATAGTATAAGTTAGTATATAGGTTAGATTAGGTAGTATTAAAGCAACATAACCATAGGGGAGGCGTAAGGATTATCCACCAGTAGTTTCCCAATTAAGTAACTGGAGCATCAACTCTGATAGGGTGCCTCCACAGGAGGTGAATAGGGGAACGCTCGCCACAACTAGAGGGTGCCCAATACTCATTGGAAATGGTGAGTACTGTGAGTGCCAGAGGTCGAGGGTACAGGGGAAACTATAAATACCCAGGGTGGCCTGACTGGAAAGATAAAAAATAATTTGTAGAAACAAATTAGAAATTAGTCTTTAGTTAGGTATTAAGAGCTAATACCAGATTAGTTAATTAATAAAAGGAAAAATAAAAGTAATTATGGAAATTCGAACAGTAGGAATTCGGACTCTGGTTAAATTTTAGAAATCGTGCTAAATTAGTTAGGATAAAAAATCCCCAGATGATAGGATAATACATTAGAATGATGGTGGTGGTATGGCATCCCCCACATTTACAAAGTCTGAAAGCACACACTTTGACAGGGGTGAAGGAAGGGTTTGGTGATCAGATAAATCTGTGCTGGGACCAGGATTTGAACCTTGGACCCTTAACACAGAAGTCTGACACCTTTCTCCTAAACTGCAGGTCCCTCACTTTGATCAAATACAATTTTAACGAAATATGTTATTTCTTTTGGGCTACTCACTTTTCTCATCATTCAAGTGCAAGATTGAGTGTTGTGTGTGTGATAAATGTGAATAACAGTAGTGTCTATAAAAGATAAAAATGGTTTTTGGTTTTATCAGAACATTCATATTGTTTGTATTAAGATGAAAGCTTTGACTATGGCAACAACAAAATTGACTCAAATTGGTAGGCACACAGACTAAATGTAATTTTCATATTATTTGGATGCTAATGACAAGGAGGTGGTGGTTTGAATCCTGGCTGGCTCTTGTGAGGTTTGTTTCTAAAATGTTCGCCACCCTCCATGCAAATGTGGGTACAGTTCCTCTAAATTATACCTCTATCATCCTTACTTCACCAGCATAGTTAAATGCAAATAGTCTAAGCAAAGAAATTTAAAAATATATGTCAATAATTGTCTTATTTATCGAGCCATTTAATTCATGTTTGAACATACTGATACATATCTGGAAAGCAGGTAAAACCTGTGAATGTAAGGAAGAAGTCGGGGAGATTTTAAAAGGTAACTGTAACTGTAACTGGAATTTCTAAATATATTTGCAATAATTTTGTAAATATGACATAGAAAAGCCTAACCCTATGTAAACTATTAGTTTTAACTCCAATTCATGAAATTTTTCAAATAACACTGACATATTTGTTCTTAATAACTTACCGGCATCTCAAGAATTTTAATTTTTGAAAAAAAAAATGAGAATAGTTAGATTAGTTTCATTTATTTGCATATAAAATAATGTTAAAATACGTAATTTTGGTCTGGAAGAGTCAAGTAATTTCTAAACTTAATAAATGCCTCAACATTAATATATTTTTCTTAAACTGATGAACCATATTATATATTTTGGTTTTTAAAGTCCCTCATGTAAGTTTTAATTTTTAAACATTTAATGCAAAGACCCACATGGGTGATTATGGTCTAATAGTTTCACTCGAGTTGATGGCTTGTGATAGGGGAGATAAGGTTTTGAATCCCAATCGGGTCTAGTTGTAATGATATTGATTTTTCCTGTCTTTTTAATATTCGAGATCATATTTTAAAGTAAATATATTAATATTTCTTCTTTTCAGTTAATATAAGGTAAACTCATCTTTTCTATACTACAGCCATGTTTCTTTTTCGTTTATTTTAACTGCACGTGTCAGAAACAAGGTTTTTACTTCCGTGTTGTAATTACGCAGTAAATAAATAGCAGGTGCAGAGAAACGCGTCTGTTTTCTTAAATGCGCGCTAATTAAAAACTAACCCTATTGGTCGATGGAAAGAAAGCAAGGAGTGGTCTGGGTTCGAGGGTGTGAACTACGGGGTTCACACGGTTCGACTCGAGAGGACGCTAGCTTGGTAGACAGGTCTTTCTACTCTTCTACGGCAGACGAGAGAGATGTGTATCAATCTCGTCTAGTTTGATAATGTTAGCTTGGTTGTGTTTGGAATCACGGCCAAGGTGTTTTTACCTAAATGGTTTCCATTATTCTTTTTCAAACAACAGTGATATGTAATACATTATACCATTAAAGTTTATACAAAAGTATCTATTTTCGAAAACATTTATTTGTAATATATATATTCTTCAAACCAAAGTGAAGTTAGTACATTAAAATGGCGCTCAACGTGAAGGCATTCCAGTGTACGTCACAATTGGCGTTCCAATGTGGGGCATCCAGCATCTGTACGTTACATAGTGCAGGAGATTTTTCTTAAATGTATTTCCACTCTCCCTCCACACAAATAAGGGAACGTTAGTATAAATTAAACTTTCTTCATACTTAACCAATTAGTGTAAATATGCGAATAGCCTGAACGGATAGTAATTTACAATGCACACTAAAAAAACTGAATTCAGAGTAAGTGTGTTTTGTCTCCTCTTAAAACATGTGTGAGCCCATTTGCCATCCTAATGTAAAGTGTGTAATCTAGTACTCACCCTTCTCTGCCCAGAATAGATGGTTGAAGAAGATGATACACTTGAGGACCAGGCCCATGGGGCTGCGTTGTAGAAGACCATATCGGTGTGATGACAATGGAGGATCAAAGTGGATCTTCATCTGAAATGAAGCAAGTCTTGAAATACCTTAGACTAAATTCACTCTTTCTTCTGATTGTAATGAGGTTCTTAGAGCACATGCCTTGAACCAATACATTCTTAACTGTAACTGTAAAATTTCTCAAAACTTCTTAGAAATTATGTTTTAACTAAAGCCTAGTACGCACTTGGAAACATTGGTTTCAAACATTGTTTCTCGATGTTTCATCAATGTTTTCTGTTGCTCAAAACATGGGGAAAAAGTTTACAAACAGGTTGTCAACATGGGTAACATATTGTTTGTGAACTGTTAAACAATTACTGTGTCGCGTATAGTCTTCAATGATGAAACATTGTTTCCCATCCAGACTTCAGTTGAGTACAAGATGTCTGCTGAGGAGGATTTTGCTGCTATGGCTTGTGTTTTGTGTGTAGTTATGGACTGTTCAATAAGACAAAGAAGAAGAAAATAGTGGTGGGTTCATATTATGCCAACTCGCACATCTCCTATAGACTTTGAAGTTCTTTTACAAATCTTTTGTCCCAGGATAGTGAATGACTGGCCTGGCCCAGGATTTTTGTTGTCGACAATATTGGCAAACATGCTCGGACATGAAAACTTTGTTTTTTGTAACCCATATGAAATGGATGACAAGAAACATTGTTTCCTCTTTGGGAATACGAAAAAATGTTTGCACACGGTTTATAAACTGTTTCTGAAAACACTAAAATACATGTATGTTTGCAAACAATGTTTTCAGGTAGATTATGTTCCCAATTGCATACTACGCTTAACTATGTGTCCTTTAAATCCTTTCATTCTTAGGGATATTCGAGATTCATGTATTATAAAAACAGATTTAAGGCTAAAAAAATTATTCTATTTCTGATTCCAAGTTTCTTTAGAGCTATTATGATGCTTCCTGAATGTGAATTAACAGACGAAAATCCATTTTTTGTTATTTAAATTTTATATAGGAGCTAGTGAATTTGAACAAAAACAAAATTGAAGAAAAATAAATCATGAGATGGAAGAGTTAACCTCTTCCATTTACCATGTTTTCTAAGATTTGAAATACAAGAATAAATGGATTCAAGCCATCTTCAAATTATTGTAATTCTTAAAGAAAATCTTCTTTTCACTTTTTATGTAAGTTAGTACAATATTGCCTGTATGTGAGAATGTACCTTCTTTAATATGAAAGAAATAAAATGTTATTAATAATTGGTTTAAATTTACCATTTTTTCGTCTAGTTTTGAGTGTTAATATAAACATTTTTGGAAGAGAGCACAATGCTAAGACTTTCCGTGGTGATCTCATGTTCTAACACATCACTCTTGTGTCAGACTAAACTGCTGGTGATGGGAATACCGTGGTTCGAATCCAACACACAAATACTTTCAACACTTGGTTTTGCCAACTATAGGTGACTTCATCAGGAGCCAGGTGTCATCTCACCTCCTGGTTAAGTCACCTGTGGCTGTGAAACTTAGTGTCTAAAAGGTTTATTTGTGTCTGTTAGTGTTTTCCTCGATGCTTTATACTCCAGCACTACTCACGTAAGTATGCTAGTTATCCTACTATTCCTAGCAAAAACTAAAAGAGTTGTAAAGATGTACATTCTACTAAATTGTAGACAAAAAAAAACTATATATATGAACAAAACACAAATTAAATTTATATTACCCAAAATATCTTATATTGTTCCTTCTTATATTATAAATGGACCCTTACCTTGTCTTGTTTCTGCACACTGTCAGGGCTAGTCTTAGGGACAAGCAATCATCTGGAGTACGAGGTTTGAGGGGCCAAAATACTTAGAATTCACTTTAACTGGCATGTGTGGCGAGATTCATAATATTCCTTTATTTTTATTTATTGTACAAAACAGAAGTTACCTACTAGAAGGGGTATATTCTCACATTGCAGTATTTCTCATGGTAATGGTAGTTCTGAAGCCTTAAAACCACCAAAACAATCCTCAACTATTTTTGAACATTGTATTGTAATCTTTTTTGAAAATAACTTTTTTTTAAAGGTTAATCTATGTTTTTAGTCATTTACTTTTATCTCCAAATGGAACATTTCACATGAAATAACACTGAATACAAGAAAACCACCTTTTTGTGTTTTTTTTAACTTAATATATTTATATAACTTATATATTTTGCCTCCATTTTTGGGTAAACCAATATTTAGAAATAATAAACCATTTCTTAAAGGACATAGTCTTTCTGGATATCTGCAACGATTTTCGTCTCTGGTAGGCGGCCCCCTTAACACACATTTATTAAGAGCGGGCAAGGTGGCGTTAAAGACATCCCTCTCATGGAACACCATTAAGTTCAAGTCAGCTTTCACACTGAATGAAACAGACAACTTATGCCTGCAACACGATAGATGCGCCATCGGTGATTGGACACTGGAAAAGTGATTCACTTGAAACTGGGAGGTGCATGACCCGTTGCTGTATCAGCATGTGGTACACGCCACACCAAGATTGAGTAGACGTGTTCCCTGTTCCATGTTTGACGTGCAGCAGGCATAGTGTTTAGTTGTTGCTAGGAATACATTAAACTGTGATATTCGGATATTGGGATGACCATGACTGTGATTTTAGAATGTTGATGATTTTGAATAGTGATTATTCACATTGACTGGCGGATACTGTGTTTTGCTTAGTTGATATTTTGTCTCAGTCATCATTATTTACTATACTTGTAATATACATAATTTTTTCTTTCACCTTCGGATAATTGCAGTAGCAGTAGATCTTCTTCATCAGATGACTCATTATGACTGGATTCTCCCGTGTGTTATGTACCATTCCATCTAAACGTTCATATGGCATGTTTCATGCACCATGCAATGTGAAAGTTGTTTAAGACTTGTTTTGATTATTACTTTTCAGAAGGTACCGAGTGAACATATACTCCATTTAGTCAAGTTAAAAATCCCATTCAATCGCTTACTTAATGGATCAAACCTGATGACATTTGTCTAAAAGTATTTCAAGTGTTTAATATTGTATTTATGAAGGCNTGTCTAAAAGTATTTCAAGTGTTTAATATTGTATTTATGAAGGCAGTCTACCTGCAATGGAGGTGGAAGAGCGAGTATCAAATGTGTCCCTGTAAACTCTGTACCATCCAAGGTCTGAACACAAACCACCTTCGTAGACTAGTTTATCTTGACCACGGGTTGATTCAGATGAACACGCTCTGGAACATACATTGAGTCAAACTTTCTTTGACAAATTTTCACTTAGTATTATTTTAAAATGGCTTATTTGTTGCTTAAAAAAGATTACAAGGGAATTCAAGTTAAAGCGAGTATTTTTTCAGTACTAGACAGGTTGTCTACCAATACTGGAAATATAATTGATTTTATTTTTGATACTGGAAATACTGGAATATACTGGAATTTTGAATCAAATACTGGAAAAATATTCAGTCTTTTTACATCAAGTGAAATGTTGGATTAAGCATTTTGAGACCCCTGATATTATTTGGACTACTGATAATTCTATTTTGATCACCCCTCAATTACTCCCCCTCTGGTCTATCTTGTTTGCCACACAATTAGTTGAGTAGATGACCTTGCAGTGGGGATGTTTGCCTCACTTGCTGACCTTTCTATTCTCACTCTCTACACTAAGCCCTCCCTCACCCTTCCAGGTCCGTGAAGTTGGCAACACCACTAACGGCATAAATTCTGATACCTATGCCAATATTTAGTGCTGAATTTGTGCCACAAGAATATCCTATCCCCATAATTTGTGCCACCATAGTTTTTGTGAAAACTTAAAAAAAATTCTGGGTGCTGCCAGCTTCACGTAGCATATCAAAAGGTCTCCCACCCCTGGGTTAGGCATTCACTCAAAGACAAAGCTGTGTAGTCAGCATAATGTATTGAGAGGGGAAAGAAAAATGCAGTGGCCTTTGAGGAAGGAATTACAGTGTGAAGCAGAAGCTACAAAGTTTTTAGGTGTTTTATTGAAAATTATTATGGCTCAAATTTAAAGGATATAATATTCTTGTGGAACAAATTCCGCTCTAAATATTGGTATAGGTTTCATAATTTCTGCCGTTATGGTTGCTGCCAGCAACACCCACTGTTTTTTTGGTGTTTTTACGGAAACCACAATGGCACAAATTATGGGGATAGGATATTCTTGTGGCACAAATTCAGCTCTAAATATTAGCATAAATTTCATAATTTGTGCCGTTAGTGGTGCTGCCAACTTCATGGACCTCTTGGAATATACTATTAGGTAATGAAAGAAAGTAGGGAAGGCTTGACCTTAATCGATACAATGAAGCTATTAGAATAAGCAGATGATTTTACTTTGTTAGGTAATAGTAAGGAAGCTATAAAATAGATTTTTATTTTTATTTTAAGAGACTGGTAAGGAAATAGGTTTAGAAGTGAACGCTGGAAAGACTAAGTATATGATCACACAGAGAACATAGATTG
This sequence comes from Timema douglasi, assembly GCA_901482245.1. NCBI lineage: Eukaryota > Metazoa > Arthropoda > Insecta > Phasmatodea > Timematidae > Timema > Timema douglasi. The sequence continues at coordinate 69,518 of CABEEJ010003800.1, forward strand.
AGGATGATAATTTAGAGATTACAGCAAACAACATATCATTTGACAGGTTAGTAAATTCAAAAACCTAGGAACAATTTTAACTAGTGATAATAATATTAGATTGGAAATTATGAAAAGAATACAGTCGGGAAATGCTTGTTATTACTTGGTCTGTAAGTTGTTGGCATCTCATCTGCTGCCAAGGAATGTAAAACTCATACTATACAAAACCACAATTTTACCGGTTGTTCTCTATGATTGCGAAACATGGCCTGTTAACTTACATGATGAAAATAAATGTAAGGTGTTCGAAAACAAAGTGCTTAGGAAGATATTTGATCAAAAAATTGATGAGTATAGTGGGTAGTAGGGGAGGCTACATAATGATGGGCTGAATACCCTGTGCTCATCAACATACATTGTTAGGGTAGTCAATCTCGCAGGTTATGGTGGGTGGGTCATGAAGCGTGAATGGAAGTGTCTAGAACCGCGTTCAAGGTATTGACTGGCACAACTAATGGTAAAAAAGAAGAGTGGGAAGACTCAGGTGCAGATGGGAGGATAACATTAGGATGGACCTAAAATAAATAAGGTTTAATGATTTGGACTGGGTATAACTAGCTCAAGATAGAGACAGATGATGTACTGTTTGCTATAAATATAAAGAAAATTACTTTTATAGCTTCAAATCTCTTCATGCCAACACTGGTTATTTGTAGAAATTATACTACGAACTCTTATAATGAGAACTATGTTACTATAGTTTTGGGTTATGAAATTCAGTTGTAAATAATGATTATAAATATAATAATCACCAATTAAATATCTCCATAAATTAACATATTATTATAACCCAATTACTTTATGTCTTCTTAGGAAGGTCATAATCTATATTCTCAACCATTGCCTTCAAAATCATTCTCCTTACAGTTAAGAAAAATAAATCAATTGACATTAATATAATATCCTAATTGAAACCAGTTTTGTCGGGTGTGTCTCGTGGTCTATACTAATAATTGCAAATATTAGCATGTGTAAAATATTCTCTAAATCATATTTCCGGGAAAATGAGATGGTACAAAATAATATTACTGACAAATTGGCCTAAGAAAATAATTTAAACAAAATCGTCGGAGCCAATTATGATTAAATCTATTTGTTTCTTTTTTCACCCCTAAGTAAGCTACATTTGGTTTTAGGAGTAGATCTTAGATTTTAAAAGAAAAAACTGTTTGACCTTATGAAACCCCAAGACATCAAGTCAATATTATAAATGTGCATAATTTCAGTTTTCTGAGTCATTTAGAGACTTCTGGAGGGTGTGGAAAGACACACAAACATTAGGAAATTATATTTTGTATTTCAATTAATCAAAATAAAAAGTTATTTTTTAAACATAAATGTTGGATAGTAATTAATCTATCTAATCGATCTATCAAACTTAAGCACACTTTCATATTTTGGTAAAAGTTGTAAAAACTACTGTACAAGCAGTGTGAAGTCTTGAGGAATCCGTGAAAGGACATTGGGACTTTGACAGCCAAACATTTTCCCACCCCTGGGCTAAACACGCACTCAAAGAGAGAAACGTGTGGTCAGCATAATGTATCGAAAAGGGGAAAAGAAATGAAACAACGGCCCACAAGGATGGAGTGTGAAGCTACAACATTTTAAAATATTTTATTGAAAACTATCATGGCACAAATTATGGGGGTAGGATATTCTTGTTGCACAATTTCAGCACTAAATATTGGCATAGGTTTCAGAATTTGTGCCATTAGTGGTGCTGCCAACTTCATGGACCTCACCCCTCCCCCTTATATACTAGAGAAAGAAACAAATAACTGTTTTGACTACACTAGCAGCCAACCTCCCCCTTATCCCCCCTCCCCCTCTAAACGTTTTTCCAGCAGTAACTATTATGAATGATGAGTTACTAGTAACTGCTCAATTTCAAACACCACTTCAAACTATTGGTGTACCTGCCTGGCCTTGACATTCCAATGGCACAGTACAGTATTTGTTGGGTTCTTCACTTCATCCAGCCTCTTGGTCTTCCTCCCCCCTCTATCCGCCCAAAAGAAAAACTATACCATTCCTAAGCTTGGCCGAGTGTGAGTATTCTGCAGATCCCACTTGTTTATCTTGTGACCTATGTGTTTAAGAAAAAATTAGTAAACTCAGAGGAAATACCTCTTTTAAAGATGATTGGTTGGATAGCACAGTGTTTAAAGATTGGCTGTGGTTACAAAAAGTGGATTGTGATAAAAGTAAAAGCCATTGTTCTTTGTGTAAAACTAACTTTTAAATAGGTAGCATGGGAATATCTTCAATCCGATCTCATGCCAAGGGAAAGAAGCATGTTGACAGAGTGAAAGCTGCTAGTGGAGGCAAAAAAATATTGGTCTTGGTCCCTACAGCCAAATATGCAGGTCTACATGAAGATGTACATTTTAGTGCTAATGACCATGAAGTAATTTTTAAACCTGAAACCAGACCTAGTTGTTTTATTCAGAGCTTCCTTGTCAAAGATGAAATTTATCATGCTGAAATATTGTGGGCTATTAATCAAGTAATGACACATTCTTCTGCTTGTAGTGATCTTTTTAAAGTAATGTTTTCCGATGGTGATATTGCCCAGAAATTCCAAATGCATAAAGATAAACTTGGATATGTAATCGTGTATGGATTAGGTTTCTTTTTCAAAAGCGATCTTGCGAATATGGTAAAGAAATGCTAATTTTATTGTATTTCATTTGGTGAGAGCATAATTATTGTGGCTCAGACGACCCAGATGGATGTTGTTGTTTGCTTCTGGAGTGAAAATTAAATTCATACAAAATATTTAACATCTTACTTTTTAGGTCATGCAACAGCTCATGATGTATTAATGAACTTTATATCTGCACTAAAAGACAAGGGCTTGGATCTTAAAAAAATGCTTCAAGTTTCCATGGATGTACCAAATGTAAACCTCAAATTTTTAAGTGATCTCAAAAGTCACTTGAAGAAAGATTATCCACAAGATCCTGAGCTACTAGAATTTGGAACTTGTTCTTTACACATTGTCCATGGTGCTTATTAAACAGCACATGCTAACTCTAGTTAGACTCTTAACCAGTTTTTGCGCTCACTATATTATTTATTTAAAGATTTCTCAACAAGACGTGCAGACTTTCAAAGAATAACAGGATCATATCTTTTCCCATTGAAGTTTTGTTCTATTATTTGGTTAGGGTGTTAGAGAGAGCAATGTCGATGCTGCAGTATTTAAAAAAGTATTTTTATTCTAATAAGTATCCTCCAAAATCTGATAATTTTCAAACATTAAGCAATTTTGTGAAGGATGAACTTTTGACATCAAAAGTTGGGATTCATGCTGTCAGTTTCACTTGAGTTGGAGCAATTTCTCACCTAATACCAGAGCAATCAACCTCTATTTCCATTTATGTTTGCAGATCTAAATAAACTACTTGAGCACTTGATGAAGAGAATTGTAAAATGTGATTTAATGAATTCAGCAAATACTTCCAAAAAATTGTTAGCCATTGATTTAAAGAAACAATCCAACATAAAATCACTCCCTACTGTAGATATTGGGTTCGCAGCATCAGCAGCTTTGAAAGGAATTAAAGACATCAAGATACTTCAGTTCAGAGGTGATTGTCAAAAATGCCTAGTTGATCTCTGCAACAAACTTTTATATAAGTGTCCTCTCTCCTACAAAATTGTCAAGGGTGCTAGGTGTCTCTATCCCTCAGTCATGCTCAATCAATCTGTTTGGACCTATAGGATAACTTCTGCATTAGAAGTCCTACTAGACAAGAAACAACTATCTAGCATGCAAGCTGATGTTGTCAAAAGAGACTACTTGGACTTTGTATCAAAGCAAGAAGCTATTAACTACCTTAAAACAATTCACTTCAAGTGGTGACCAGCTTGATAAGTTCATCATGAATATTTTTTGTGTAGTAAATAAATGCATACCAGGAACTACAATATTTCACCAAAAAAATTCTTATTCTCTTCCATAGCAATGCAGCCATTGAGCGAAGTTTTTCTGTGAATAAAGAATGTCTGGTTGAAAACCTACATGAGAACAGCCTTATTGCTCATCGTGTAACTTATGATGCAATCTCTGCAGCCGAGGGACTTCTAAATATGACAATTTCAAAAAAGACGATTCATGCTGGGAGGAATGCATCAGGAATAAGGAAAGACGCGCTTGAAGAGAAGAAAGATATTGAAGTAGATTTAAATAAAAAAATAAAAACAGCATCTGAATAAATAAGAACTAGAAGTGAAAAGAAGAACAGTTTTGCAGAAAGCAAAGGAAGAGGCTGAAGTGTTAAACATGAAGTGCAAAAATTGAAAAAGTTTTGTGGTTGAATGAATTTTAACTTTTGTCTACATTCTAAAAAATATTTTGTTTTTGGGTTTTATCATCCTAATTTTTAATAATGTTAGGTAACTGCAAATATCTTTATTTCCAAGTAAATTTTATCACCCTAATATTTGTTCGCTATTTTTCATTGAAGATTATGTTTATTTATTATTATATATTTACTAAACAAATCTACTATCAAAAATATGACTTGTGGAAAGTATTGACTGTTAAGTGGTGGTGGTGGTGATAGTTTTCGTGGTAGAGTAAACTCCCTGGTTGTAATAATTCTTTGAAGTTGCGCCACCAAAGCTGATTACTTGTTGCTCCAAGGTTCTATGAGTGAGGTGAAATGACCTACCAATTTTGCCAGGACTGGTATTTTCATATACCTTCCAGGGTTCTTTTACATGCCACATGGAACCGACGACTTTACTTCCCCTTCGAAGGATGTTGAGCTATGATTTTTCCTCACTCAAGAAAAAGCCTTCGGCCTCTGTTGGATTTTAACCCACAAACATCAGGTCCTGAGGTGAGCACTTTACCCTAAGACCACTGAGGTCGATGGTGGTATAGGTCATTAAAAAAATGTTATGTGTGTGTGTATGTGTATGCACATGTATCAAATCTGAAACTTCATTTTGCCATCAAATCCCTAATTAAAATTTGAATTTTAGAAAATATTGTAATCATAAGTGTTTAACTTTCCCAATAACCAGAATTTTTTCCTTCACTTCTTATTTTGTTTATATTAAATGGTAAATTAACGATCTGGGGTCTGCAATTTGTATACACACAAAACAAACTTATGGTATGTTTTCACTATGTAATTATCAGGGTCAGATGATCAAATAGTACATTTAATTGAATTGAGGGGTGAAATAAAGGTAATTTGGTCTAGTATGAATTAAAATATTTAATAACAATTTTAAATAGCGATAACAATATTGGATTGAAAACTAGGAAAAGAATACAGTTGAGAAATGCTTGTTATTACTCAGTCAGTAAGTTGTTGGCGTCTTGCCTGCTGTAATGAAATGTAAAACTCAGAATATATAAACCTATAGTTTTATCGCTTGTTCTCTATGAATGTGAAACATGGACTCTTACATTAAACGATGAAAAGAAATTTAGGATGTTCGAAAGCAAGGTGTTAAGGAAGATATTTGGTCCGAAATTGGATGAATATATTGGGGAGTGTAGGAGGCTACATAATGATGATCTTTATGCCCTGTACTCATCACCAGATATTGTTAGGGTAATAAAATCTCTCAGGTTATGGTGGGCAGGTCATGCAGTGCGAATGGGAGTATCTAGAACCCCACTCAAGGTATTGAATGGCAAACTCAATGGGAAAAGACCAGTGGGAAGACCCAAACACAGATGGATAGACCTAAGATAGAAAGGGTGTAATGAGATAGACTAGATAGAATTATGTTATAATAACAAAGACTACAATAAGAAATAAATTGAATGTTAAAGGTTGAATAGACGAAAATGATGTAAATGTGTAATCAGT
>CABEEJ010003801.1:3160-19873 GCA_901482245.1 Timema douglasi
GGGGGGGGGGGGGGGGGGGGGAGGGAGACCATGCATCAAATTACTGGCAAGCCGGTTGCTGAATTAATTTGTTTACTTTACTTAGAGATAAAAGGTAAGAACTTTTGTTATCTCATTTGATTTTTGACAAAGTATTATTCCTAGGTACTAGCATTAATACGATGTAGGTACTTTATAGTTTATATTATCACCAAGTGAGTTGCTAGTTGGACATATCTTGTTCAACCGATTAAAACATATGTTATCGCTAAGTCTACTGTATAAAATCTGTAATTTAAAAACTTGTGTATAACACCTTACAAATCATTGTATTATTACTGGGTTTGAACCAAAAGGTTCTCAACAGAATGACCAACCATTTCCAAATATTAATTAGGCTGTATCTTTATATGTAAAATATAATAAGTGGGTTTTTTGGGGATGGGTAAAATTATAACACCCCTGACCAAAAGCCAGGCGCCACGTCGCCATTAGTGGCCAAACATGCCCAGACTATATAGGCTCAGATTATTGTGTCTCAAACAATGTGTTAGTGCCTTGGAAAGTGTGCGCTTTCAAACCAAGATTACAATCTATACCTACAGATGAGAGGACATCTCTGTTTTCGACACCTTGGGTTGGCTTCCCAAAGAAATAAATTCAATTTGGGATAGAAGAAATAAAGAAGTTCTTCATGTCAAGTCTATTCAGTGAGAAAGTGGAACTTCTGTTGGCAGAGTGGGCAGAATTCAAACTTTTGTTTCCTTCGATGACTTTGAATCAGACGCTGGAGAAGATTCCCCACTTTACTCCAGAACCTCACATTTTGTGCTGTTCTACCGGTGAGCACAGCTTCATATGAGAGGGACTTCAGCTGCCTTACATAACAGACTCAAGACGGTTTACAGGAACTCTCTCAAGACAGAAACTGGATGATTTGCTCACAATGTATGTAAATGGACCCTTCCTGTTAGAGTTTGACCCAAAAGCTGCGAATAAAAAGTGGTACATCAATGCAGAAAGGCAGCGCTACACAAAAACATAAAGTAAATAAAGTATGTAATTTTTATAAATTGTTCAAATTTTTCATAATCATGAATATAAAATAGTGGTGACCAAAAATTTTGCTCTGGCTACAGTATCTTCAGTCTTAAAATTTCATGCCCTGCCAAAAGTCAGTCAAGATCCCACTGAAGGAATAGAAAAATTAACAGGCTCCTTTGGGTCTTGACAGTGCTACAAGCCCAACAAATATAAGATTGGGGTATTTTACACCCCAGTGCGCCCACTAAAGGGTTAACAGTATGTGATCAGTAGACTGTACTGCAGTTGAATGGGACATCGCAGTTTGAATCCAGGTCCAGTGTATTTAAGGTGGTTTCTACTATAAGGTTTTCGTGTGTGTGCTCTTCTCCCCTCCCCACATAAATGCAGATACACTTCCATTAAATTCTTTATTCCCTGCTCCTAACATACTCACGTAACTAGTACAACATATGTGTAAAGCCAGAACGAGTAGTGAAACTTGGTGCTAAAAAGAAACCGCTTAAAGTGAGTTGGGTGTAAAATCAATTTTACATTGCCTATTGTATGCTTTTTTTCCACCTAAGTGCCTATTATGATGCCTATATTCCGCCTATTTTAAACATTTTTGGTGCCTAATAATCCGCACCCTAGTCAAGAAAATAACGTACAGTGCCACAGCCTGTAATGCTAGGGAAGCTACAATATTATGTGTCAACTAATCAAGCAGATAAATGTCATGGACAGGAATAAAACAAGGTTTACTTGCTGTGCCTGCTTTAAACCGTGTCTCTTTTGGGAGTTGAGAAGCAAACTGCAGCAAGAGCACAAGAACATCTTTGTCTTTTGCAACGACTCACTCAACATGTGTAGCCTCTATGGTTCGTACCGATCCCATGAAGAATTATTCCTGTGTCACCTTCTTCATGGTTAGACTGGAGCAAGGAAACATCCATGTGTGTTGACCAATAAACCTCTCCCGCTTGAGCAAATCCACTCGATGCTAAATGATTCTAGTTATTTACCATTGGCACAGCTCATCAACACGCCTGACTGGACAGCTTTCTGTTCCTGACCTATTCTTTCGAGTGTATGCCTTGATGGAGTGGTCATGATATCAATCAAATACAACATCTACTTTAGGGGAATCACAACTCAAGTTCCTGAAAATACTCCCTGAATTAAGATCATCCTGGAATTCTTTCTAAGGCTTGCACAAGTTGTTATCCAAGCTATGCAACTTTGGAGTGGGGCTTTGGACAGGTTCCCGAGTATGATCCAGCTACATGCATTGACAGGTGTGCCTGTCAGATCACCAGGAACCAAGGACGTGGCTTTTGTCCATCTGATTTGCAAGAATGTATCATCAGATTCTTTACATCATGAAAAATAATACAAAGATGAAGTATGTAGGGAAGAGACAGCATGGGAGATCAAGGAAGAGACGGGGTGAACAGATATTATCAAGTGTGCAAGTGAGAGGACTAGAGTGGAAGAGAATGCAGGAGGAAGAATGGGGGAAGGGCAGACAGAGGGAAATGGAGGCATTTTACTAAACAGACACGGCCACAGGCTGGAAACAGTTGATGGTGGTGATGATGATGATTATAGAGAATTACACAACATATGTAGATCCTGTGTTACACTCAACCAAGCTCACAAAATGACATTTTTTTAAATTTTCTTTGAATTATTTAATTTAATTAATAACATCCAAATATAAAAATTTAAACAAAATTATTATTTTCTGCATGCCACCTTCCAGAGAGTACCTTTTAACTCACCTTTTTGACGAATTTTACGACACATTGTAGGGCGGACATTTGGATAGTGATAGAGATCTGGTTCTTGTTTGCAGTCTGTAATAGGTACTGTTGAGTTATCAAATGGATCGGAGCATTTTGGATCAGAGTCCGAGCGACACACCCAGCATTTTATACTTGAGCCTGTAATTATAGAGTATAAAAATTATTAAAAACTAAGGTCCATTGAAAGCCACACAATTTTTTACTAGCGTCCCAGATTAATGAGACAAAATATTTGTAGGTGTTAAGTAGAATAGTTGTACACACTTCGATGGCCGTTCAGACCAAACACAATCTCATCTAGAGTGCATTCACTACCTGAGTTTACTTGGATGATAGCTCAAAAAGTTATTAGAAATCGTCCCTAATGTATCCCTACGCCAACAGCTGACATCTGTCACTTAGGATAATCGTAATGAAAACATGGTAATGTATGAATGTGATAGTTAACCACAGTAATTTAGGCCAATATTATTTATATTTATTTTAGGTCGGGCACAATGCTTATTTATTGTTTTGATCCACTTACAAAAATACAAATAAAGCTTCAAAATGGTGATCAACAAACTTAAACCATATTATTGATTATGACGCAAACAAGTTATTTGCAATGGTGTTATGCACCCACATAGTTGATAAACATATTTTATTTAGTTAAACATTTTGAAATACGATAAAATAATCATAAAATAATTTATTATGTATCATATTCTGAAAATTGGAAAATGACACCTGGACACGGGAATCGAACCCAGGACCTTCAGCTTAGTACGCCACTGCTCTTACCACTGAGCTATCCAGGATTCGTCCCGTGCCCAGGGTCATTCCTCACTCTTCACTCATAGTTTAAGGCAGTCAATTCCCGTGTCCAGGTGTAATTTTTCAATTTTCAGAATATGATATCTAGATGGTGCGATCCTCACTAAAATGCATAAATGATAGCTTTGGCTATTTGATTCAATTTATTATGTATTCAAAAAAAGGACGAGTATTTCCTCTTGTTCAGGTAAGCTAAATATGCCTTTATTAAAAAGTATTGATGTATGCACTATATTACACATTAGCATATAACATTCCAAAAATAAAAGTAGGCTACTTTCAATTATATTAAAAAAAAGTTTTGATAGGATAAAAAGACATTATTAAAAGTAATGAAATAATGTGGAAAACTTTAAGTTTATGTTATTTTAAATCTAAATATAACATGTTATTAAAAAACTCATCAATAATAGCAAAACAGTGATCTTTTACAAGTGATGACAACCCAAAACCTAAACATATTATTTTTCGACTGTCATTCAGGTAAACAGACTCAAATCTGGTTTGCAGGTGACAAGGACAATTTTGACTGTATGAGAGTTGCTTTTCCTAAATTAAGTCTCACCCTCCCACCCCACGAATGCTGGTATAAGATTAAACTCTCTAGTCCTGCAACTTCCGTAATGCTGCGCAATTTAAATCTGCTACCAGGAGGGTGCTATTAACAGTACTGCTGTTTACAGTAGCCCTATGGCTTCTTTGGTGCTGACTGAAGGCTGACGGCTTTGAAAAATTACCAGACCAAATTTTGTAGCTCTACGCCGAACCATATGATCTGAAAAAATATGTGTTTGGCAGATGTCACTTCTGACAGTCAAAATTTAGGTATGTACCTAAATGTTGACTGTCAGAAGTCAGCTGTGAGCTGTCAGTCAGCACCAAAGAAGTCATGGGGCTACTGTACATCTGCAGCAGAGTGTTTAGCTTATAGCCCACATTCTTATTTTGACTTGTATTCTGGCTGTATTTTAGTCCATATTATGTCTTCCAACAGTTGTGAAAGATGGTGTGTTATTTCCCGTTATAAAAGTTGACATTGAAAAGTTTCACCAAAAGTGAAGTGGCCTAAAAATTAATTACACCCAGCCTAGAGGAATCAAAAATGGTGAACATGCTAACAAATCTAGCATATTATAAGGTCATTTGAGTCATGGTTTAAAAAATATTTTCTATCATTTCCTTACATTTTATGATAACTTATTCCAGTGTGGTCCAACTGGCAGCCCGCGGGCCAGATGCGGCCCACACTCAATGAAAATGTGGCCCTCACTGTATTCCAGAGTGAAATTAAAGGTAGCCCCTGTCTAATGCAAATGTGAAATAGCTACCGATACCAAAAAATATATATATTTTTAAGAGGTCAAGATTGCATTTTATTATGCATTTATTAATAATAATAATACTATTTAGCACCGCGTCTTACTACCCGTTCGGGTTATACGCTTTAAGTACTAATTACTCTAATGGATTAGAGAGAGAGAGAGTGGAAAACCATTTAGGAAAAACCACCCCCAGTTCACCCGACCGAGATTCGAACCTCGATCTCCCCGTCCTCAGTAGTCAAGCTCAACACGACTAGCGTGTTAGCCAACTACGCCACCGAGGCGGGTTTGTGTGTTTATTTATTTATTTGATTAAGAATGGTATGCATAAATATATATTTATAATACTAAGTTGGCTTGTGAAAGTGTGTATGCATCCATATTTCAGAATTTTTGAGAGGGTAGTAAACTTTTTATTGTAATAAAATTAACTATCTTAGGTCTGTATATATAAAAGTATTGAACGTAATGAATGGTCCAGTAAGTGTTCTTCCTAGGCCTATAATAGGTTAGCACGATTACTAAATATATCAGATTTGGCCCTTGGGGTGAAAAACGTCAAACCACCATGACTTAATGTATTTCTTTATGTTAGTGAAAACCAGAGCCTTCTATTTTAATCAAAGGCCTTTTTTTTCAAAACCTCACCAAGGCATTGTTTTTGCCTCCTCCTGCAAAGAAAATTGAGCCTAGCTCCAAGATGGTGGCAGATAAAAATAAAATAAATATTTAAAATGGCCAAGAAATCATACTTATGTTTTTTCACATGGAATGACCCTGGCGCATATGTGACAATGGGTGTAACACTTCCCTACACTTCAACATAAACATGTATATGTCAAAATATGTAAGTATTATTACGCACTTAAATATCTGACACAATTGAAATATACTAGCCATGAGGTTACCTACCAGGTTTGATCAAAATGTGCTACAGTCTGATTTCTGTGGTTTCATTAAAAACATTCTAGAAAATAATAAAATAATTTAATTGTTCATTTTCAATATTGGAGTTTTACAATTTAAAATAGTTTTAGAGCAAAATTATTGATAGTTTTATGAGAATGGACTAAGAAATTTTCAAATTGACACTATACAAATTTAACGTTTTTAGTGAATTTGGTGAGTTTTATTTTAACTTTAAATTCTATTAAATAATTACAATGTCAGTGTTGTTATCAACGAGATTTGCTATTGTTTGTGTGTGTATGGATTGTAATTTTTTTTATTATTTACTATGATATAGAAAATGTTAGGAATTCCACCCTCTCTGCATACTACTAGTCAAGGCTAGCCTGCCAATATTTTTTGGGGGGGAGGTGGGGGGGAGGCACACCCCCAATTGCAGGAGGCTATAAAAGTTTATGAATATTAAACACCTCTAGAAGCTCTCAGAAATGCTTTATAGGGTAACACAGCCCCCTAATTTGTACTTGTGCATTAATTTTGATATTGATTGGACAATAAATAAAGCCATATATATTTTGATAGGCCTAATTCAATTTTGGGAGGGGGTTTGAATTACCAAACCCCGCCCTTGCTACTAGCAGTGGTTTTTATATATGGAAGGTTACCTAGTCATCAGCACACGGGGAATAAATCAAGGTAATTACGGAAAAGTCTGTATTTGTAACCACAATTCATTATTTTTTAGTTTAGAAATTACACCTGGGCATAGGAATCAAACGCCGTATTCCTGTATAGCTAAGTGATTGGTGCACTACGCCAAAGGTTTCAGGTTCAATTTCCGTATCCAGGTGTCATTTTTAACTAATTTAAACTAAATGAATCGTGGTCTCCTCCAAATAGAATTTTTTTGTAATTACATCGATTTACAACTTGTGTGTTGATATTCATTGATATTTGTAACAAAAAAAAAGGAACATGAAAAAGGTTATTTTCATAAATTCATGTTTCAATGTAAGCTAAATTTAAAAAAATAATTAAATTGTTTGTTGTGAAAGTGTTGGTGTCAAAAGTGACAACTCAACATGTTGTGGTTACAACTCAACATGTTGGGGTTACAACTCAACATGTTGTGGTGACAACTCAACATGTTGGGGTTACAACTCAACATGTTGGGGTTACAACTCAACATGTTGTGGTGACAACTCAACATGTTGTGGTTTTGAGAATGGATAGCCTACATTGAGTAGCTCTGGTAACGTTTGCCAGCGGTCACTATCAACACTCCGGTGGTGAATGGACCAGGTGGGAGAGTTTAAAGTTGATTCAATAAAAGAATGTTACAAGTTTTTTTTGCAGATTCAGCCTTTTGTGATCTTATTTTATTTATGATCATATTGATGGTATATATGTGGAGGGAAATTCATGCTTTCTTCTAGGTCCAAGCACTTCTGTGAGTTTTCAAGAATATACTGAAGCAATAAACTACCCTACGAAATAGTTTATTCGAACAATTATTTACTAAATTATGTGAATAACAACTTGAGAATGTGAGGAATGCCAGGCCTCCACCGTGGTTCGGATTCCACGTTAAACTGTAGGTCCTCCATTTCATCTCACAGTCACCCTACCAATTACACATTAGCATAAGTGCGTATAACCCGAACGGGTAGTAAGACGCGGTGCTAATAATAATAATAATAGTCTAATAGCAATTATAACAACATTTAGTAATATTAGTTTCCGTTTCTAAAAATAAGCTGTTGGAATTCTTAGCCCATAAATTGGTTTTGTACCCATAAAACCCATAAGAGGGCAGAAAAGCTCCAAGTCCGCCATGATCTAGTAAACTAAAGGCCCCCGACACAGACTCCATATCCGTAGGTCTGCAGCCCATACTCCCGTGTTCCTGGTCCATAAGAAATTCTACTTGTGATTACAGAGTCAATATCCATAATCAGGTGACCGTTTCAACCAATGAGATAGTAAGAAACTTCGTCCAATAAAAAAATTCGGAAGAGAATCGTTTACAGCAAGGAGCGAGGGTCAAGCAGTCAGCTGATAATATAAGAATTAAAGAAACCAAAAACAACTTTGTTGACAAAACTTCCAGTATATACTAAAATGTAGGTTAAGTACAATCACAAGAAATAAATTTATAGCTGAGTTTAACAATCAAAATTAAAATAAATAAATGTTTGCAATAGCCTGAAAATGTAAAACGACTGTATTAGTATTTTGGATGAAAACAAAACGAGCCCTTTTAATATTTTTAACAATAGGTGTGTGGAACCTACGATAGCAAAGCCTATATTTCTGAGAACTTGGTATTTTTCATAAAACATTTTCCTATAAGCCGCTCTTCCTGGGGTGTTTAGATTTTAAAAACATGTTTCTGAAATAGCTCCGCGTGCAGCCATCTTTTCATTTTGTATGTTTCCATAGCAATGGACCCTCTCACTGCCATTCGTTCTTTTATTTCAATGTGCATGAATATAATTTACTCAGCTGTGATTGGTAGTCCGTAGAAAGTTTAAGTTGGGCAACTTCTAGAGTAAGGACTTAGAGCTAAGGACTCTGTGGCCAGAACAATCTGCTATATTGTGGCATCGATTTCTTACAGACCACGGGCCTACAGATACGGAGTATGTGTCGGGTTCTTAACAGTTTTTAACCCCATATATATAAAATAAACTTATTAAATTAGCCTAATTATCAACATTTCACAAAGTTTAAACCATATAATTTATTGAAAGTTATTTACAGAACAGAAAGATTAGTAGTTTAAACACTTTTTTTATAAATTGTTTTAATGTAGAACATGCTATAAACATATGAAATGACGAAATCTAATGAATAATGTCTAGAGGTGCGGAGTCCTTATTAACATTTCGATTTTTTTTAATTACGTTAAAAGGGCTGGACCATATTATTATTATTATTATTATTATTATTATTATTAGCACCGCGTCTTACTACGGCTGGACCATAAAACTATTAATTCTGGCCTTTAACTTACTTATATCAACGGTAGTAATGAGATACACAAAAGCAACAACTATAACAGAATAAAACTTTGTCGCCATTCTTCATAGGTTTTTAAGAAAATTAAGTTAAAAATTACATCTATCAAAATTCAAATATAAAGTAAAAATTAACCAGTAATTTACACCGTTAATATTATTGTATCACGTGATCAAACTGTTATTCTATAACCACACCCATGACTCTGTGACCATGATGTTGAAAATAGTATTTGAGATGTTACTTTTACAAGTTCAATCTATTGCCGTTAGGATGGAGGGCAGCATACAAAACAGCATATTTCTTTACATTCTTTGGCTCAACAAAAAGTAATAAGATTGTCAGAAATGTTAGTTTTTTGGAAATTTTTCCCACATTGTTAACTCAATGTATCTGAAAACGAAAACACTTGAGTGATATTATGTTAAAATATATACAAACGAGATACCGTGATTAAGTAAATACATTGACAAGCAAAATAGTCATTTTTTGTTTCCTAAACAAATATAAGTAATCAAAGCTAATTATCCCTTTTATTATTATTATTATTATTATTATTATTATTATTATTATTATCTGACAGCTTTCTAATATTATAAATATTAAAACTTTCTCGTCGTCAATAGAATTCCAAAATATTCGAATATACTATTTATACAAAATTTAATATATTTGAGTCCAGGAAAACATATTTTGAACTTAATTTAGGTAGGTAATGTGTATACAATTTATAATATATTTATTTATTTCATACTAGTTTGTAAAACGATGTAAATTGTAAACAGAAGTTATTAATATAACACCCGTGTGTCGGTTAAAATGGTGTATAATAATAAATAAGAGTATAAATAAAAAGTGTATATAAAGAAAACTAGAATATTTAGAAAATAACTACTGGAAATTCAAAACTACAATTTTTTGTGTGAATATTTTGCTTTACTGTATAATAATTAGGTTTTTTTCTATCATAGTTTATATTTATTCTGCATATTAAATGGGCGTATAATGTGGGCACCACTCCTAAGCATTTCATTTAAGAGACTAAAAAAATAATATTATTTTACTTTTCCTCGTCTAGCTCTAACTGTGACACGACAATTTTTCTTGGGGATGTTCAGTTAGAAATAACTGATCACCTCACTAACATTGGTGAATAAATCTTTTAATGATTATTTAGGGAAACAATACACACAAAATTCAACACTTTCTCATGCCTTGGGAAAGATGGTACTGTACAATACAAAACTAAAAGCTAATACAAATAAACTAAATTAGCTAAATAGGAGGTTATTATTTAATAGTCATTATAACCTTTTCCAAAATCCTTACCTATGGTATTCCTTCCTAGTTACAACACTAAAGTTTTATCGAGAGTTAAAAAATATGTAGTTAAAGATTAGTCCTAACCCATAAAATTGCACCTGTTTAAATTGATGATTAAATAAAATATGAAATATAACCATCATAATTGTGTTACATACCACTCCATAGGACGGGACCGGTGCTGGAAGAATAACACGGGGGAGCACTGATCTCCTTTCGACTCCGTCCTACTTGAAACTCAACAGCTTACTGCTCGGAGAGCATCGGGTTCAAGCTCGTCTGGGTGCATGTGACGTCACCCAGCTCTACAACATTCTCCGTGGCCCATAAGCCTTTGGAGAACATGATGGAAGGCTACGCCTCCCTGCTCCCCTAGCGTGTCGATCCAGCTCGTATATAACACCTAGCTTAAAGACCTGAATACTTCAATTCGTACTTGAACTTCATATTGGGACTTCACATTTGGACTCCACATTAGTGGGTCAGCGAGAGTCTGCTTCGGTCAAACCTTCAGAAGAATAGCTCGCCAGTTCACAGCCTTGGCCAGGATGGTTCGGTCATGGCCCTCTACAGTTACAGGCTAGAGCATTGACTTGGTAACGTAGCAAGGACTCCAAATAGTGGCCCTACCAGTGGCAGGTAGCGAGCGCACAGCCTTCACTGATATAATAAGGTGATGTTAGTATTTGGTGTCTAGTACAACCATTGTTTGTATTTTTTAACGAATAATTTACCTTGATTATTAAGTCGTATGGCTGTATATAAATTACAAAGATTACTGCCATGTACACATTTTAATAGAACGCATAAAACTTGCACGTGAAACATATCCTTCTTGAAAAATTTCTATTTTACATTTACTTACAGTATTTTTTACATGATCAACTTACAAATAAAATAAAATTATAAGTCGCTAAAGAATTGCAAGTTTTCGCCTTTTGTTTGTGGATTTTGATAATAAAATGAATTCATTTTTATGTTTAGTGTAATTGTTGAGCAAAATATTGGCAAATGTCAAAATGGGGAATAACAAATCTTGCACGGCAGTTCCACAAACACAAATTTTACTAAACCCATTTTTTTCCCCAACACATTACCTTTTTGGTTGAGTTTTTGCCGATTTAATTCTAAACACATTTGCTCGTACTTAACACAAAGCAAAGCTTGCAAAAGACTGTGTGTAATATTACAACATCTGATGAAGTTGTCAAACCACCTCTCTCTGTTTATTTGTTTGAACGCATCACCATTACTTTCTATTTTATTTCCTATAATTTCAACACAAGATTCACTGTTTTTTTTTGCTTTGTGAGAATCCTATCTAGAAACATATACGACAGGATACATTTAAGTGATATCACTGTTCATATGTTGTAGTGGCATGGTTGTAAGATCATTAAATGAACGTTCAATGATTTCAGAGCTAACATTCTCTGAACTGTCTTGATCAAATTCCTGAAGTTCACGTATGTTTTCAATTTTTGTTTTTATTTGTCCGTAATTGGCAAATCTAGGACCTAATAAACTCTGAACTCAAATTTTTTTTTCAGCTTCGAGTATCTGATTTACAGAAACATTATAATTGCCTCCACAAAGTTGCCTGTACATAATGAACCATTTTTCCAAGTTATCAGTTTGAAACTTTCCTGGTAAAAATATTTAACATCTTTCAACGCAAGTAGGAATTTAATTACAGCAGCCAGTGATTTACTGGTATGGTGCAATGCAGTTATGGTATCGGATGCAAGAAAACCATGGGCATCATTAGTCTGTTTCCATGTAACAACTGCCCACCACTCGATTGAACGATTAAATATGTTACATGCAGGCCTTTTTTTTCTGGAAAAAAGGTAGTGGAACTCATACAATACCTAGGCCTAGTCTTTATATATTTTAAAACAGTCCCTTGACTGGAGTGGTTGCCTTTTTTGGGTCTTTTCTCAACCTCCCCTTGATTTTTCCAACTTCTAAAATACTCCATTACTGGACAACATTTTGTTTTATTGATACGTATAGGGACATGCAAAATTGAGTTATGTACAAAAATAATATTTCATGCAAAATTGGGTTTTGTACAAAGATAATATTTATTCGTTGATTAAAATGTGTTAATTAATTTAAAAAAATTGCAAGGGTCTTCTTATAACCAACCACAGATCTTTTTAGTTTCGATATAGCCTAGCCTACCACCTGATAAACTGCTTATTAAAAATCTAAAATATTTTCCAAAGTTTAGCCATTTATCCTGCTTTTTCATTCCTCTTCCTTGTCTTGTTCTTAGTGTCTGTGGCAGAGTGAGGTCCATGGAGTAACCATGTCCTCGCATAGTTTGAGGGATCAAAACCGGTTAGAGGGGGTCCAACAATCCTGATTGAACATGAGGTTGTTTATAGTGGCCGCTAAAAGAGCATCCCTGCCTGGTGTTACAATTATGTTCATTTGAGAAAAAAACCTCTCACACTCACTTGATTACACTGGAATTTTGTGTATTGTGTGCATAAGGTGAAGGAGCTTTATTGGTATTGAGTCAGATGATTTTGAGAACTCCCTGAAAGCACGAATCATTTTCCTCTCATTGAGTTTGTAGTTGTAGTTTTGTATCCGACCAACTTATAACAAGGGCACGCCTTCACATATCTTATTTATAACTATGATAATATTAGTCCTCTTTTTGATATGTAGACCAGCGATTATCAAAATATCATTATTTTTTGACTATCCACGTGTTTGAACGTAGGGCTAAACGTATTTTTTGTATGAGAGAGTATAACTTTGAGGTAGTTTATCTTCAATATCTCGATATAACTCAAACGTGGCATCCAATTACACGAATAGTAATAAATAGTTAACTTTTTCCTTGTAGGTGTTCAATCAATCTGATTGACACGCTACAAGTTGAAATCGTTTACATAGTTCAGAGATTTCTTCTTCTCCAAAAAGGATGTTATCTTTTGCCCCTGCTGGCCAATTCATGCAATCTAAAACCATAGCACACCTTGCCATTTACATATCATACCTAGAAAGAAGTATTTTTTGGACAGAGGACTTCAAGCTCTCATAAAAAGCATTTGGTGAAATTGGAGAATTATCCACTCTGCCTTTCTTGTGTAGAACAACACAACTAAACTTAAGATTTGCAGCAGCTTCAAGAAACTTTTATATGTTGAACCTGGAAATTCTCTTTTCTTCTCAAACACTTAAACAAGATATTTGACTATGATATGAGCTTTGTAAAGATCCGTGTTTCTTTCTTGTAGGTTGAGGCTGACTCCTGCCAATTCCTGAAGATCATCACACATCAGTTCAAGATCTAAAATGAACTCAACTAAAGTTATTTTATTTAGCAGGTCCTCATACATAGCTCGATCCTTTCTGTCCATTGTATTGTCTTCCCTGGCTTCTTCAAAATTCAAAACTAACGCTTCATAATTTTGCCATACTGCTGCAACAGTGTTGTAACTGGAAGCAACCCATTATGTGGACAAAAATCGTCCTACTTTAGAAACTTGAGTTTCCAGCATTTGTGCACAAACCTTAAGCTCTCTTGCGTTTTTTGGAGATGCATGGTAGACCGCATATAATTTTTCCAAAAACCTTTTAGATAGGTTTATACCACCGACTTCTTTTATGACATCATGAACGGACAACTCTAATCCGTGATTTGCACAGTGCCACAAGACAATATAAGTAGACTTTTCTGTAAAAAGTGTTGCAATAGCACTGCGTGATCCAAACATGACAGCCGCTCCATTACAAGTCAATTCAATTAAATGATTCCTCATAAATTCTTCAGTGAATCCAATGACTGTAGGTGTGACATCAAGCTTGAGAATATTCCATTTGCACTTACAATCTCCAGTTCAATCAAGTCAATAAAAAGGTTCAGCGGCTCCTCCAGGCTTGTCCTTTCAACCAGAAATCGGACCTAAGCTATCAACATATATTTCCTGCTCACTTTTGTTGACTCATCTATAGTAAGGGAAATTTTACTTTTTAATACAATGATTTGCTTTGTTAACATTTTCCTCATTTTCTCTCCTATGTGGTTAACAATGTTAATACACGAGTTTGTTAAATGCAATATCCTTTCCATGTCAATTCCATTAAGCTCTTGCAAATTTATCTCATCCTCAAAGTTGTTGAATGACTGATTTTTTGCTAGTTACCTTGAAATCTGTACGGAACACCTTACTTGTTATTTATTTTTCCCTAGTCATATATTTTAAACACACGTTTTCCTGTTTCTCTTTCTTCAGTTCTTTCTCAATTTTAACTGCAACTTTATGCACAGCGCTGTCTTTGGGATCGAAAATCTTCTTTCTCAAAGATGTTATCTGCTATTTACGATTTTCTCCATTACATGCAATTTCACAATTTCACCACTCTTTGCTCATTCTCATTTCTTTGTCCACTTCTACATTTCCAACTTTATTGCATACTGCACAGCCCAATTCCCATTATCATAGAATGGCCAGTCATTTTTTGAGGTGAATTCATCTTTTTGAGACACACCCCAGCAGTTAGGCCATGCCTGCTCAGGCTGTGAAGTTAAAGAAACAGAAGAGCAGCTGGTCTTAGGCCTACAGACAAATTTTGTCGGTCTAGTTTGACTGACGGTTGGTTGTTGTGACGTATTGTCAGTGTTGCAATGTTAAATATTGTGTTTATGGTTTTTGATGTAAATTGTTGTGTGTATAGTGTGGCAACATTGAACCATTGTTTTTCTCTCTCACCGAACTCTACCATTGTTGTTAGCTATTTGCACCGATTATAATTGCTGTATAATTTCCTCCAAATAAACGTCTACGTCTGAACAAGTGTCGCTGCAAGCAAGTCCTGTCTACTCACTATAGGTTATGGGCCCAGGAACGCTGAAGAACACTAGACACTGCTTTTCCAGCGCGTGGCATTGAGAAATTTTTTTTAGGTTAAGCAAAATGAATCATGGAAACGGTTAGAATCTGTGCTATTTTGAGTAATGGAGAATTTTATTGGGGAAAAAAAATACAGAAACAGCAATTTTATTGAAGATGGACGGCCAAACTTATATCACAGCATGAGATTAAACGGTGGGGGAAATTGGGCAGTATGGCGCTTCCAAACAGAAGTCATTCTTTGAGGCAAGGGATAATATGACATTGTTGTGGGTGAGAAAGTCAAGCCAGAAGATGTGAAAACCCAACCAGAATGGATAAGCAGGGGCTCAGGAGATTATTGTGATGAGGATGGAACCAGGGTCACTGACACACTTATTATCTTGTAGCACTGTTAAGGATATGTGGAGTAAGTGGGTCCATCAAGGTTTTTTCATTGGCCGTTATCAGTAGATGAAGAGACAAGGAAGAATATTAAGGTGCTCTGCGACCACCGAGTTGCAAGAAATGCTTTAGATNAAATGCTTTAGATTAAGTTAGTTTTAGTTTATATTTTCTTATGTTGTTTCATGTTTAGTTTTAGGTCCAAGGTAGTGGTCTTAGCTGGAGGTAAGGTGGAACGAAAATTCCGGCAGGGCACCCCCTTAGGAGGTGGCTCGCACTGATCCGGAAGCGGTGGGACACCCAGTGGGGCAAGGTACCGGGGGAGTAAAATACCTGGGGTGGACCACCTAGTAGGATAACATTATACAACATCTGTAGTACTTACAACAAATCAGTGTCAATAGGAAGTACATGGTATTACAATCAGGAACTAATCAAAGCATCCATTGTTTAAACATTAGAATATTAACGGATATAATTATATAAATAGCTCGACAAAGGAGCACCAGGTGTGAAGCACCTAGGTACACCCTATAAACCCAAACTTATAGGTCATAGGTGTAAATAAG
The DNA here is from genome assembly GCA_901482245.1 of Timema douglasi. NCBI lineage: Eukaryota > Metazoa > Arthropoda > Insecta > Phasmatodea > Timematidae > Timema > Timema douglasi. The sequence goes on from CABEEJ010003801.1 coordinate 19,189, forward strand.
AAAGTTTGTAACTCGTTAAAACAGGACATATACTAATATATCAAATGGGATTAAAGGCAATAACTCCACGGTAAAATAACTTAGTGGTGGTAATCAAATGTAATTACTAATTCTATACTTTTATTTAACTTCAGTCAAATGATTGAGACTTCCAGATACTGCTGTCAACATATATTAAAAAGAAATATGCCTCACAAAATAAAGTCCTAATTTAAGGATACGAGGGAGATATTTAGCTTGAGCTAACTAGCCTGATTCAACTCCTTAGAGAGTTAGACAGTTAGGCATTATAACGCTATAACCTCCTAGAAGCAAAACAATTATTTTCAAACCAGTACTAGGCGAACTACCAGAAAAACTAGATGCTACTATTACACCCTCCGCCGATCCTATAGACAAGGCCCCTAAACAATAGGATAGAGAGGATGGAACAATACAAGGAAAATATCAACAGTAGATAGAAAAAAGTTTATAACAAAATATTCTTTTATTGCCAAAAATATTAACAAAAACACGGAAAGGACGGCCTTATTTTAAAACATCCTATAGCTACTATTCTGAAAGAAAACATTGATATATTTGCGTCGGACTTAAGGTCCTTCAAACATAACGTTGTGACTGGTTGCTCATAACCAAAAACAGGACTTAAGGTCTTTCAAAGAGTAAATTAACAACAAGTTTTACC
>CABEEJ010003801.1:20726-65407 GCA_901482245.1 Timema douglasi
GCTCTGCAGTATTCTATTTCTCTACCAATGTGCAAGCTTGAAAGTTCGGCGTGGCATTTTCATATCCCTCCGCCAGACGGCAAACCAGGGTCAGTTGATTTGGCAGAGGGGGGTCAAGTAAACATTGGCTAGTTTATTTCCAATGATCGGGTGGAGTAGACCGTTGAGCCGTTCTTCGAGATGTTGTTGCCCAACTCTTGTTTATTAGTGCGTTTGACTCGCCAGCGGCGTAGCCAGGGAATCTGGACGAAGGTACGTTTTGAACAGTTATTTAACTTCACTGTTTATAATGGATTATTCTGAATGCTGGCTTTGAGTAATGGTCGGGGCTAGATAGGGCTATAATAGAGAAGAATACTATTATAGGTTTTTTTGGAGGTTATTTCTGGGGGTGGGTAGTATGTATCTTGGCAATTTTATTAGTGATATTAGGTTAGGTGGGGAGTAATTGTGCAATACAAAGCATTGTATTGTTACACTACTGATACTACGGCCAGACTCTTCCTAATTAGTACTGCCTGAGCAATCAATAGTATATTTATTCTGTTACCCTACTAACGGGACAATATTACTAGCCTAAATTGTGATCATTTTTACAAACGCTAAAGACTCAACAAGAGGACCGTACATAATAGAAAATAAATAAACGTGGGCCACTACTATGGACAAGTAAGACTTCCACAGGTTGTGCAGTGCAAGCCAGTACACAAACGCATCAGAGACAAATGTCAGTTACAAATCCAATTAGGTCATGAAACATATCAATAGATAGCCTGGTATCCTTTATTATTAAATTCTATACATTTAACTAGCCGCAGCATGGTCAAATAGCCTAAGGAGTCTAATCATGACCCAAATATTTGCGACTAAGCCTAATAAACATAGAAAGGTAGTGCATAAAGCTATAAACTATGCCATATAGACATAGGAAAACACGTCAGTAATACTGGCATACAACAACTACGTCATAAGAACATTGAACAATAGGGCTCAAGGCTCAACAAAATAAACTATGTCTGAAGGGCACAGGGACACCAGTCAGCAGTACTAACACACAAAACTTACGTCATAAGGACATTGAACAGTAGGGTAGGCTCAACTAAATATTACTACATGCCTCAATACTTATAGTACCCGCCGAGGTTAGCTTTGAGGCGAGGAGGGGAGACAGACGCCCCAACCATCGTGGTACGTCTTCCTAGTTGATGCCCGTGACTATCTTCCAGCAGTTCCTCCGTCAAGTGATTATTATAAAATAGATAGACGTGAACCAAGGACAGGCCTATTTATACCAGTGGAACTAATCAATTTTGGCATTGGTTCTCAATGTATGAAAATAAGGGGGGGAGGGGATGGATCATCAAACATCACGCTAGCCGACCACTAGCGCTAGCCAATGCCTGATGGTATCTCCTGGAATGAAGCCTCTCTCATTTACTCGTCGTCTGGCTTATCTGGTAGAAGTGTGCGCGTTGGTCTTCCAAGCCGAGTTGCCTCGTTCGCTGGGGTAGCTGTCTATGAGAATTGGGCGTCTCCCGCTTGTGATGTCGCAGTGAATCTATATATCCGCCAAACATTATTGGAACTTATTAGATCTGGTCGTAATAGTTTTAACCTTTTATAGGGCTTCATTGCGTTTACGTATTAAAAATTAATCAACACGTTACAATTAGAATATAGGGAAATAGGGACACTTAGATTATGATCTATAATTAACATCAAATTAAATAACATGAATGCAAATTGGATAAACGAGCAATTAGTGGAGGTAAAGAAACAATGTAACATAGGTCCGAAGTTACAGACTAGGCCTCAGGACAGAGAGTAAGGATAAATAAATAAATGAAAATATCCTAGCAATGTATTGTGATGAGTACACGGTATTTAACTCATTAATATGTAACCTCCTCTACTCCCTAGTTGTCTCGTCCTTTTTTTGACCAAATATTTTCCTAAGCATCTTGTTTTCGAACATCCTAAAAAAAGATTTCGTCATGTATGGCAAGAGACCACGTTGCACATCCATATAGAACAACCAGTAAAATTATTGTTTTGTGTATTCTGAATTTTACATTCCTTGACAGCAGGCGGGATGTCAACATCTTACAACCCGAGTGATAACATGCATTTCCTGACAATTCTTTTTCTAATTTTCAATCTAATTTTGTTATTGCCATTTAAAATTGTTCCTAATTATTTAAACTCATTAACTATGTCAAATGATTGTTCGAGGCAATTTCTAAATTACCGTTCTCAATATGTGTTCTCTGTGTAATCATATACTTATCATACACTAACTAAAGATTTAGAATTAAAAGAAAGGTCGTTTGTTTTAAATCAAAAGAATTCACTTTATACTTTTGGAACCAGCTGACACAATCATTAGCACATAGCTTACAAACTATCTTCCCTCAAAATTCAAGAATACACACAACCTCCGATCCCCTGGCCTTAAACTCACACGTGTGAAAAATGAAACCACAATCTCACCGATGATGCATTTTTCTATAGACATGCCATGAATAGAATCCTAGTTCCTTTGCTCAGTAGACAGAAACTTTACCGGCTGAGCTATAGGTTGAAACTTTATGAACCTTCGCGTTCATTTTATATTCAAAAATTCTGTACAACAAGAATGTTCTGCAAGGAATAAACACTTTAAAGATTGTAAGCAATAAGTAGTTATTTGGGGTGACTCTTAAGGAGCTAAATTCTCTACTTCATCCTACATAAATTTAATAATGATTTTAAGTATTTCCTTTTATTTCTAAAACAATACCAATATTAAAATATTTAAAAAAATTACCGACACTAATCAAAGTAAGAGCTTTTGTATATAAAATAAATAAGTTCCAAATATTTAAAACCAAAGCCGTTAATTTATATGTTTTGTAAAATTTAATTGCAATACGATATAACTTATTTTTCCCATTGATTTGGTCACCAAATACATAGAACAGACACATTAGCACATAGTACAGTACGGGAATGAAGACGCGGCTTTTCAAATAAATTAAAGTATGTACAATACATAGACGGATTTATAAACACTCTTTGTGGAAGTAATAATTTGAGAAACAAAGTTTCTAGCGATGATTTTTATTATTATTAATATTGTTTTGTGCATATAATCCAGATTTTCTAATCACAATAATATATCATCACACAGAATCACCTATAACTGAATCACTCTCCACTTTTGTTTACTCTGAAAAGCATATTCCTGAGTAAATTATCTGGCTTCTCGAGTGATTCCACCTCTCGAGTTTTGGTATTTCTCAATTATCAGAAACCCAAACCACACGAATTGAACTCAAGGGGTGTGTCTTGAAAGGGTCTACCCACTAGAAATGTAATATATCAGAGGGTTTTTAAACAATATGGCACGTGTATTATTAGATTGACTCGTAATTCAAGAACTCTAGAAAATAAAATTGCGGTAAATGGGCAACTTACATGAATTTTCAATGTTAGGGTTAGTGTTAATGCTTTTAGTAAGGGAAAGCTTTAGTCAAGCTCTCTAGCTCAAATAGGCATGGTTCTTACCAATTATTTAATAGAGAAACTAGTACAAAACGCTATGGCGGGACCGTCTCGATCGACTGTTCCATTTGTCTGAAGTATATACAAATATATTTGTTTATTTTCTAGATGACAAGTAACGGTTAGTTATTACTATACGGCAGTTGCAGTGGGAGGTAGGATGGAGTCCCGGCAACGTGAGTCGTGGTGGGAGGTGGTATGTAATTCCGGCAACGTGAGTTGCGGTGGGAGGTAGGATGGAGTCCCGGCAACGTGAGTCATGGTGGGAGGTAGGATGGAGTTCCGGCAACGTGAGTCACGGTGGGAGGTGGGATGTAATCCCGGCAACGTGAATCACGGTGGGAAGTAGGATGGAGTTCCGGCAACGTGGCTCGCGGTTAGAGATGGGATGGAGTCCCGGCAATGTGAGTCGCGGTAGGAGGTGGGATGGAGTCCCGGCAACGTGAGTCATGGTGAAAGGTAACGGATGAAGGCAGAAGGAGAGGAAGTTAAGACAAAATTGCTCTTTCGTAACATAAGACAATTTAATAGCTCTTTCAAATGGCAAACCCGGGTTGGGTAGCTACTCTCTGACTGGCCTCTTACTGAGGAACCACCATGTTAAATACCCTCTACTGCTGCATGGCCTTGTATAGTAGTAGAAACAAGGGCTTCCCATTGGCGCGGGAAAACGTAAGCTTACAATCCTATTTATACTTAACTATTTAATAAATTTAAGTCAACGTTAAAAAAAATATCTCTCAAACCACTCGTGCTATTTGCGTATAGTTAATTAGAAAGGTAAAATTTAAAGGAAATGAAAAAGAACAATCTACTTAGTAATGTAGCATAATAATCGAATCATTTTGTAATTTTCATTCGAATTATTTTTGGATAATATTCGATTTTAAACTGTACAACCACTTAAACTTAGTATTAAATTAGCCTTAGAATCATTCGAAAGCGTAAGGTCGATTATTTTATAGCAATGGGGAATACTTATTGAAAATGAACCTAATAGAAATGAAGACCTGTATAGAGATAGACTGGAAACATTCGTAACCATAAGGTAAATTTTTCTCAGCCCTTGGTAAGAGAATGAATCGGCCAGCTCGCGTCAAGTCAGCTACGGTTTTCATTAGAATGATTTTGAAAGAATCGATTATTCGGAATAAGCGAATGAATCGATTCTATTCATCCGATTCTGCCCATCACTAGTCCGCAGGGAGCCCCCAAGGATTAGGGGTCCCAAAGCTAGCCCTTTTAAAAAAAATGTTTAAATTAATTAATAAAAAGATAGAAAAAAATGAGAGCAGTAAAATTAAATTAATCACAACAGCACCAACTGTTCGAATAGTGTCGGTCATTTTTGTCCCCTCATTTGCCCAGCCTGTCACTCGTCTNCCCTCCTGAAGCCGCGTTGCTGATTTATTTTCCCCTACTGAGGCCACGTCGCTAGTTTTCCCTCTCTTCCCGAGGCCCCACCACTCATCTCCTCTTATCCTGAGGCCACGTCACTGGTCTTCCCTCCCTTTCCAATGTCCTATTACTCATATCTCCTCCCCTCCCTTCACAAGGCTCCGTTGTTCGTCTCCCCTTCCAAGGCCACGTCACTCATCTCTCCTCCCTTCCTAAAGCCTCGTCACTCGTCTCTCGTCTACTCTTGAGGCCACATCACTAGTCTTCCGTCCCTTCTTAAGGTCCCACCACTCGTCCCTCCTATCCTACTGGACCATTCTCTTCGTCTCTCCTCCTCTCCTGAGGCCACGTCACTCGTCTCTCTTTCTCTAGATATTGTTGAGTGTAATGTCTATTGAAATCAGGTCCACGCGTTAATTGTGCTACAAATGTTGGATATTAAGAAAGATCACTGATTAATCAGCATGATAATCACCGACTATAATGCATTGCTGATACACAAATAATCGCTCTATTACAATTCATTGGTACCCGAATCGGTACACCGATAGAGGCAGGGGTGAGATGAGACAAGCGAACCGTTAGACATGAGGGCAGGTATATTATTATTATTATAATATTTAGCACCGTTCGGGCTATACGCTTTAACTACTAATTACTCTAATGGATTAGGAATTGGGAAGGTTGAATTAGAGGAAGTGAACCCGCATTTGCTTGGAGGGGGAGTGGAAAACCATTTAGGAAAAACCACCCCCAGTTCACCCGACTGAGATTCGAACCTCGATCTCCCCATCCTCAGCAGTCAAGCTCAACACGACTAGCGCGTTAGCCAACTACGCCACCGAGGCGGGTGGCAGGTATATTATTAATGGAACTTTTGCTACTACATAATTTACGAATATTGTCCCAAAACTTAGTTGTGGGAGTGGAAATTGTAAGGGTAGAAATAAAATGTCGCCAAGAATCTTCTGCTTTCTCGAAAAACATGGCAAGCTCTAGAACATTTTATATTGCGTCATGGGTCAGTCAGGTAGCTTACCTGAGTATTCAAGACGTTGGGTAGTTTTATATAATGTAGCTGGTCAGTCAAATAACCTACCTGTCTCTTCCCCACTTAAGCAAGTTTTATCTAATGGCATGGGTTAGCCAGATACCTTACCAGAACTACTTACTTTGGTGTTATCAATATTACCGTGCGAGTTGTGTGTTCTCCATCTTGTTCGAATTATATCAATCTTCCTTGATCAAAGCCACGTAAATAATTAATAAGTGATATAAATTATTCTAGCTGGTTTATTCATCCTTATGGGCTAGGTTTGGGCTATCTAGTGGTTTATTATGCCGTTGTCAAAGATACTTTGTTAATAAGTTGAACTTATTAGTGAGGTTAAATTTATCCTAATGTACAAATGAACAGATAATACGAATTTAACTATCAAGATTTTATCTACTTTGGGACGGAAAATCAAAATTAACATAAAACATGAAACAATTTATTCAAAAACCTGAAAATTAGTTTTATAACGGACTAATTAAACTATACCTAACGTAAATTATATTTCAACCGAAATATATTGAATTGATTTAACCCTAAATGTGATTGTTTTTATTATAATTGAATATCTATATGGATGAGATTTATGAGAGGCAGGATTGGTGTGACATAATTTGACAGGATGAGAAATGAGAGAATAAGAGGAATAGTAAAGGAGGAGCAAGTTGAAGACAGGAGAGAGAAAGCACGACTAAAGTGGTATGACTATGTGAGAAGAATGGAGAGGGAAAGATGCCCAGGAGGATGTTGGATATTGAGGTGGAGGGTAGGAGGTTGAGAGGAAGACCAAGGGACAGATGGCTGAATGGAGTAAAGAGGAGAGTGGAGGAGAGGACTGGGCCAAGGTGGAGGGAGAGAGATGATGGGAGTAAAGGAGGAGAGAGGAGAGGACTGGGCCAAGGTGGAGGGAGAGAGATGATGGGAGTAAGGAGGAGAGTGGAGGAGAGGACTGGGCCAAGGTGGAGGGAGAGAGATGTTGGGAGTAAGGAGGCGGTGGAGAGGCTTATGTTTCAAACAGACCCAGCCATTGGCTGGAAGCTGTTCATGATGAAGACCTATATGTCAAAAAGAGATTTCTCTTCTTCGTTTTTAAAAAACAGCAATATGATCAAATTTACAGTAAAGAAGCAAGTAGGTTAACTATTAAGTCACCTGATTCAATCATATCAGTTTACTTGAAGGTGTTAACTTTTATTATAAATAATAATATATGATTTTATACTAAAAATATTCAAATGGTTCGATTGTAAGATATTTATTTTTATTCACGATTGAAAGTTTGATAAACTCGTAGGTAATAGGCCTGTCCAATTTAACTGTTAAGTGTAAAATTACTGATTTTGAAACAAGCATATTTAATTATTTTAAATCTTTAACTGGTTTGAAGAGTCATCACCATAGTTTGAAATTTTTATATCACATTGATAAGTATTTATGAAGAGGTTTATTATAAATCAATTGTTTTCGTAAAGAATTGTGTGGAGCCTTTTTAGCATACTTTGCATCTCTACGTTAGACAAGGGGGTCGCTGTTGGAGGTAGTACCGATTCTTTCGGCCCGGCAGTGACACTAGTAGTCATCTCCTTAATTACATCATCCTCTTCTTTCCGAGACACAGCATCATCCCAGGGGGTTTCAAGATAATTGACGTAGTTTTCAGGAAGCACTCCTCTCCTTTGCATTTCCTCTGACAGGTTTCTGATGGCTTTTCCCACCTCGGGAACAGACGCTAGAGAACTCATAGCTGATCTCAGCTCCTCAGACTCAGGCAAGAAGTCCATTTCGAACACGTATTTCATTAAGGTTATCAAAGACGCTTTAAGTCTTTCAAAAGTGTTCAAGTGTGTTTGAACCTTGGCGACCTTCTTCCTACTTATGACAATGTTCCTGGCTAATTCTCTTGCTTTTTGGATGTCCTCAATTTGAACTGCTACTCGAAGGGACCATTTGTTGAATATTTCGTGTCTTGCTATTGCTTTGACTTCACGAATCAATCGGTATTCCTCCCTCTGAATTCTTTCCAACCAATGTTTTACGACGTTGATTTTATCGTCTTTCGTTAAGCTGCTCATTGTGAAACTCTAATACCGGTACTAAACAAACTTTAGTTTTGCTTTTATCAGTAACAAAAAATTTTTGATTAAAATAACTAAACTCGGACAATACAAACAATGTTTTAAAACAAAAGCGTAAAATAAACAAATGCAACTCTATTTGAAGGATATTTTTTTAAAACAGAAGTGCCAGTTAGCAAATATAAAGTATAAATATACCCGCATGGCTTAGATGTTTTATTACTGTAATAAAAATAGTATCAAGTCACACTATTACATTTTTTTAAATATACTCAAACAAACATTGAAAATGCATAAAATAATTAATATTACTACGCATGATAAATCTAAATATTATATAAAGTCTTGTTTCACACCATTATTAGGGATTTTCATTGGTGGCTCGTCCTTAGGGAACAATGACGCGCACCGTCTCAAAAAAAAATATTTTTTATGTTTATGAATTTGAAACTTTTTGTAAAGTTGAGCGAATAGTAAACAGAGGAGATTTTGTAATCAAGGCCGTAGCCAGGCCAAAATTTTAGGTGTGGCTCGAGTTTGGGGGCACAACATCTCAACAACCAGAGGCAAAGACAAATTTCAAATATTAAATGACTCTAGTAGTCATCTGGAGATTAATGGCAGAAACTTAAAGTGCTATCAATTTGTTTAACATTTAGAAACGTAAACGAGTATAGCCCTTTTCCCCTCTAAGTCCGAGAATATGTACTGTACACTTCTTAAATAATGGCATAAGTGGTGGCAAAGCTACAGTATAAATGGTGGGTGGGCCCTGAACTATTAAATTAGTGTTTCCCCCTGGAATGAATCTCCCCCCCTTTTTTTCTAGATTTATTTCATTCCCTTCTTATATTTTTGAACATAATACGTTAAAAAAAACCTTTAAATCTTTTATAAATAAATCGAATTAAAATATATACTAAGCGAAGGCCGTTATAAATATCTTCTAGGTGAATATTAATTTAAAATTATCTGGGGTAGGACCACTTCAAATAGATTCTAAAGAAATATATTATCTAAAAATATCCCAAGCAAAGTCCTCGCATATAGCGGCATTCCATTGACAAATGTTTGCCGGGGAGGGGCTTATGGAGTTCCTTCGGCTTGGGAGAAGAGTAGCACGTCCCTCAAAACCCCTTTTTTGGATAAACAAGATACACCTCCTTTACATAAATAAGGTTTCACCACCATTGACCAAAATGGATAGTTATTCTAAATATGATTTCTTCTTTCTATAATAAAATTAGAGATTTAATAATTTGTGTTTGGATAAAAGGTTGAATTATCCCTGCCCACATAGTCAAAAACTGTACACTATTCAACTAAAGACTTTTCCACCATGACCAAATGTATGGAAGACTTTGACTTGTGTATATATGAGATATACAGTTATCGCAAAGGGTGGCCGATGACAGGAGGGGAGGGGACAGTTTGTGCCCTGGTGAGTCGCCCAGCTACTCCGACAACACTGCCTACAATCAGATCCATATAGGAAGACTTTTTTAGCAGTTACAAAAGTAACTTAAAACAGCTTTCACATAGGTATTCATACGTCAAGTCGTGTGATCTGCAGCATTCACATTAATATGTATTATTAATAACTCTAAATCAACATATCAAAATATGTTCAATTCATATCACACACAAATATGCTTGTATTTTATAAAGGGCTCTCCCTATAAAATCGAAAGTAGATATTATTGTTATTTTACGTTTACTGGAATTCATAGTGATAACTTAAGAAAACAAAAGTTAGCATCCAGGATCACTAAACCAGTTTAACCTTCACAATAACTATCTTAATTAACATTAGTCTACACTACATTCTAAGCTAACAAAACTAAATCTCCAGACAAGCTGTTTGAAAACTGCCACTATTTATATTTTCGCAAATTGTGGGTGGATAACTCAACTCCCCTTCTACTCCCCTCCCCCCCACACGCACATACCCCCTTTCTACTTATCCTATCCCCGCTCTCTGATTCTTCTTTCTTTGCCGATTCATTTATGACGTGTTCTTGAATAGTTTCAACTTGAAAGGTTTGGTTGTTTCCTAATCTCAAAGACTTACCTACTTGCACAGCTCTCCCCTCATTCACTAACATGTAATTCATAATTCATTAATAAATAAACTGTTTTAGTCTATCCAGCTTTGTTGTCTAATGAACGCAACCACAAACTTTTTTTTTTAATGTACATAAACATTAAAATGGTGGGGAAAAGCTATTTACTTGTATTTTACTATTTTGTCTAAACGGTAATAAAGGCAGTTTGCTGTTAAATTTCAAGGAGGTTTAACCCCTAAACTCCCCCCCTCCCCTTTTTGGTTACGGCTTTGTTTGTAATAATAACTGGACAAAACCTTTAAGCTGTAGTTTACCCGCCATTGTGAAATAAAAAAATAAACCTTAGGGTATTTCTCTCTCTCTCTCTCTTACACACATACATTGCAATGTGACTTCTGGGTGTGTTTCACTATTTTGTGTGAGTTTTTTTAAAAGATAAATCAATGTAATATTTTGGGCTGGGCTTATATTCAAGAATAAGGCAAAACTAATAGTGAATATCATATAGTGCGCTGGAAGTGGAAATACATTAGTTTCAATGATAGCGTTAATAGTCGATATAATATAAATAGTATATAGTGCACAGTGGATAAATATGATTAAACTCTAACTTCGTATGCACAATGCATGAATCAAGGGCTTATAAAAGTGGGTCTGGAAGGTCCGGGTCCCTCCTGGAATGTGTTGGATCCCCCTTAAAGGGGGTCCACATATGGCCTACATACACTTTTTTTTATATTTACTACAGTTTTAATTGTATATGTCATCAACCAAATACTGGTTTATATTTTAAAATTCACCTTCAAAATGTAGCTGATGAAATGTCATATTGTAAAATTAGCTCCATCAACCTTTCAAATGCCTTTATTTTTCTACATTCAATATCTTATTGTGAAAAAAAAGAAAAAGTTTCTTGGAATGAGCTGAGTGAGGAAGGTCCAAGAAAAGGAGACATAACCTTTTGATATAGTCTGTGCTTAGAAAGAATGAATAAAAGGAAAGAACCGTTTGGTTAAAATAATAACTGTCAGATATGGAGTTTCTTATTTCATTGATGCATTAGTTTACACCACTTAGCACTTAGCTTGGAAATTTCTGAACAAATCTTCGCTGAAGGTAAAAATTATAACGAATAGGCACAACAAAAACGTAAACATTAAAAAATCATCATAAGACTTATTGTACAGTTTATAGATTCAGGATCCCAGTCATCAGACTCAGTTACGTAGCTCACCGCATTTCGTAGCTGTTGGTAATTATGTTTCATGGCGGACATATAACGTTAATTGTAGTTCCATCGTTTTTGCACTGGATGGGATAGTTCAAATCCATGCTTTTGAAGTAATTCTGCACCAGATATAGATCTATTGAAGAAGGAATCAAATGGAGTGACGTTACAGATGAAAAATTTAACTTCTTTAATCGTTTTGGCACTGTATAATAGTATTAAGTTTAGCTGGTTAGCAAAACAGTTCACAAAAATAGCTTTCTGGTATTTTACACGTGTGATGGCTTGTACCCCACCATGCCAGCCCGACATAACCGATGCTCCATCATGTCTGGCAAATAAGATTTCCCCCATATTGTATTGACGGAAATACATTTCTTGGACAACCCCTTAGCACTTATATCACTCGAGACATCAAGAAATCCCATAAAAATTTATTTAATGTGTTTTCCATAAACATATAGTAGGTGTCCCGAATATCTCCCCTGTGCCTAATATCGCCTACTCGTGTTTCCGAGGTACAATGCGCGCCATCTATGAGTAAATGCAGTAACCTTGAAGTTCTTGGGTTGTACTACAAGCAGCACTAGTGGCAACGCTCCTATCACTGACAACAGAAGCAGTATAACGTCTGAAGTTGTTTTGGCTAGTGCTATAGTATTTTTGTCTCCAAACAATCCAGTGAATGACCAGGTAGGTGAATACAAATTCTAATTTTGCTTATACCATTTGAAAGTGCATTAAATTGAGAAACCAAAGATGCTATTATTTTCGAGAGAGAAAAAAAACAGTGTTTTAACCTCCGTTGTTAGCATGTGTGGGTTGACTGTGCTGTGTTCCTAATATCGCCTACCAACTTGATCCTAATATAGCTTACTAAGCGATATTTGGAACAGCTACTTTTATTTCCTCGAGTCATACTTACCATTCAGCCACGAAATATTGCAATCTTATTTCATTTTTAAATTTTTGATTGTATTACACTTTCCGTTCTTTTTTGTTGTAGGCCTTTTGCCTAAGTTGGGGAATGAACAAAAGAAGAGACAGACATGGAGTACGTCGAGTCTGCAGGCCGCATATCAGGCAGTTCTGAACAAAGAAATGGGAACGTTAAAGGTATCCGAACAGTTTGGAGTTCCGAGATCAACAATTCGAGAGTACATTAAAAAAGGTCTAAATGAGAAATACGACGTAACTGCAGAGGTAAGAACAGTGGTTAGAAAGAAACTTGGAAGAAAACCTGTACTGACGGACGATTTATAAAAGAAGTTAGTTCACTATTTCAAGGAAATAGAGTTCAATTTTTTGGCTTGACTCGGTTAGACGTTAAGCAGATGGCCTACTTACTAACTTGCCTTGAGGAACAATCTTCCCCACCCCTTCTCTAAAAAACAAACACGGCTGGTCGAAAGTGGTTGAATTTGTTTTTGAAAAGGAACGCTTCCCAATTGAAAATCAAAACTCCACAGTCATTGTCAAGAGCCAGAATCCTAGGGTTCACTGAAGAAAACGTGAAATATTTTTTCACCATTCTTAAAGCAGAACATGAAATTAAGTTCAACCCTACCAGAACTTTTAATGTAGACGAAACGGGCATTACAACTGTCCAAAGTAAAAATGCACAGGTGATTTGCACGAAAGGGAAATCAGCTGTATACAAAATGTCGTCGGCAGAGAGGGTGAAGCTGAATACGATAGTCTCTTGTATGTCTGCTGCCGGCCAGTTTGTTTCCCCGATGATAGTTTTCCCCAGGAAGAATAAGGAAATAAATCTAATGAAGGGGGCTCCTCCTGGGTCTATTCCAGGGTTTCATCAATCAGGGTGGATTCAGTGCAACTTGTTCTGTGAGTGGATGAAACATTTTACGACTTTTGTTAAACCTACAGCAGAAGACCAAGTTGTATTGATCCTGGATGGCCACTACTCGCACACGAGGAACCTGGAGGTGATAAACAGTACCCATAAGATGCAACCCTTAAACGTTGCCTTCATGAAACCATTCAAAACTTTCTACAATCAAGAAATTGAGAAATGACTTTCCAGCAATGAGGGAAGAATTGTGACGCAGAATGATGTCGCGGAACTAATGGGTAAAGCTTACATCAGAGCTAATACAATGGCTAATGCTATGAGTGGTTTTCTTGCCACCGGCATTTACCCTTTTAATAGTGATTTATTCATAGACGCTGATTTCATTGAGGAAGTTAGCAATATCCGCCAAGATTCCAGAATTGATCCACCGATTTTCCCGCCTGTCAAGACCACACTCTCTCAACTTCACATGTCTGGTGAAGATAGAGCCTCATCCGTGTCGCATTCCCCACCAGGCTCATCCGGAACTGCTTCAGTCTCACCCAAGGACATACAAGAAGTACCAAAAGTGCAACCGTCGTCGCTAAAACGAAAGGCTGGAGAGAGTGTGGTATTAACTAGCTCTCCATATATATAAAAAAAAAGCTGGAGGACTTTTATAGTACAGCAAAATATAATAGAAAAAATCTGCTCAGGCCTCGACAAGTAGTAGGACAGCACGAAAGGGGAAACCGGACTCCAACATAAAGAAAAAGCCAATTAAAACAAGAAAGCGTAAAGTCTCGAACCCCTCTAGCAGTGAGGATTTCGATTACCCTCCTCTAGAGGACACTGATGATGATATGGACTTTAACAACCGTGACTCCATGGATGCCATCTGCTCATTTTGCAATGAGAAGTATTCAAATAATTTTAGTGGTCAGCAATGAGTCATGTGTGTGTACCTCGTGATTTAGCTGGAAACATCAATTTTGTGATGCAGCCAGTGGAGAGCGCAGGAAATATATGTGTTCCTTCTGTTTGAAAGATTAAGTTGCTGAAACATGTTTTTAAACTTTTTACATAATAATTTTTAAGCATTTGTGTTATTGTTCTGTATTTTAGTTGAGTCTTTTATTGTTGGAAATGCTTAAAATTAGTTTACAGCATGTGTGTGTTGTCCCATCTGAGTAAGATTGAATGCTGGAGTGGGGTCCCGGGTGGAAAGAGGGTGGTCATCATCCCACGTGATTGGCCTAGGCCTACTCCCCCACGCCTTCAGCATTCACTCTTGCTCAGAAGGACTTTACTAGCAACTCCTTTTAACAGGTGCTCCTAATTTAGCCTGGCAGGTGGTAATAGGAACAAGGGTAGGCTCTATTAGGAACCACCCTGGGGTTCACTGGAAATTTCAAGTTTTTTCAATTGAGCTACATAACTTAAACTGGCACGGGTTTTGAAGCGGGTTGATCTCAGAATACCAAAGGAATATAGTTCTTTAGTGATATTTATTCGGTTTACAGCTTGATTAGACAAATAGAGGAGGATGAGATGTAGAAAAATAGTTAGAGTAGGTGATATTTGGGACACCTACTTTACCTAACAATTATTCTGAGTTGTTTCTTTAGAGAGACGTCAGTAGTTCTCCCATTAAACGGCAGCTTGAACTCAAGAGAAGACAAGGAAACAATCAAACACGATAGTATGTACATTTATGTGATAATAATATCACATCAAGACCATGGATCTTTGCAAAAGAACTTAAGAATGCCTAAAAATGTGCACCTCAGGCGTTTTTTAAAAAGAAAATTACCTAAATCGAGACCCTAACGTCTTGGGCCTATGATATGCTAGTACGGGCTACTTCAAAATCCAGAAATCTGATTCTTTGCACTCTCATCATATAAAAATTAGAATTGTGAGATTGAGCATTTATTTATTATATATACTTTTTGATCCAGTCAACTTCAACCACTTGACCACTACTTCAGTTGTAACGTTACCATCGTGATCCCTCCCTCCCTTTCGTTCTGAATGGTCACGTTGCAGTTGTCGGGCGTAGATGGCTAGTTTGAAAGACTGGCCGCAGCCGGTGGGGAAGCGTTGGGACTCGTGAGGTACCACGGCATTCGATGCACCGACTGCTTGCGGGCAAGGCGTAACCATGTTAAGGAGGCAGACTAGTTACAATATTGGTCAATCACTCTGTTTTTGAATCAGTGAGTCTCAAGGCTGGGTTTTACCAAACAACAAATCCACTAGTAAAGAGTGAGCTCCGAGAGTGAGTTTCAAAGTTGACAGTTCACACTAAAACCAAGGAAAAAAACTCATATTTGGCATATATTTATGAGGTGGAGGAAACATTGGGCTGTGCATCCCGCATTTGTTGTCTTTACCCTTACATTATATTTTGAGTTTGACGCCTATGGTGCACGGGGATACGGTTTTTTTTATTTAACTTTTTTGGTAAAAGAAATCAAATAATTCTCCAGTATAAACATAGTTTAATTTTCTTCACATGATACCATCAACAGTTGTTGAATATCTGTCAAAGTTGTCCTGAAATTTAATGTCATTTTTATCTTAATTTAAAAGTTTATCATCTACTACCTCTATGTTAATGACAAATATTCAAGAACTGTTGATATCACCATGGGTATGAAATTAAACTCTTATGTTTCTACTGGAGCAATATTTTATTTATTTCAGCAAAAATAAGTTTTGCTTAAAAAAACTACAAAAACACTTACCTTTTTTCATATCCCCTTCCACCCTACCTTAAACCAAATTATGAGCTATGTGGATAACTTCAAAACTAGAAAATATATAGAGAGGGAGGTGTTTATCATGTGCACTCAGTGAAACTTAGAATGTGACACAGGATCTTATTTTACTTCTTTATTTATCTCTAGCCTTACTTCTAAGAATGTGTTACTACTGCCACGGGTATCTCCGAAACCAAGAAACATAGCAAGCTGAATTTTGAAATAGGCCTACCTAATCAAATAAAACTAATGAGTTATTTCCCTTATTTCTTATTTTCTTTTACTATTATATACACTAGTCAAATCCGTGTTTAGTGGACTCTGTTGTAGTGAACACCCGGCTACAATATTTAACCTAAATAATTTGTTCTAATTCACATACATTTCTATAGGACCTATATTATGTTAAAAATGTAATTTATTATTAACCATCAACTTCAGTTTCAGTGAGCTTAAAAACTAAAATTTCCGAGGAAAAACGTAATTCTAGCATTGTAACTCTTTGAAAACAAACCTGTTGTTTTAACTTGAGACTTGAACAACTGTTTCTCCACCAGAGTTCTTAATTAGGTACATCATAGACATAGAGCAAATGAAATTATGTAGTTAAGGTGGACTAAAGGCTGAGTGCAGATAGCAAATAGTTAGTTTATTCAGTCAAAACGTGGACGGGTGTTTCAGAGAATGAGTTTTATGTTGAAATTAAACACGCACCGGCTATTGGAATAAATGATTGACAAGTTTATAACAGGTGGAAATATTTTCACCATCAGACGAAGAGCGGGTCCGCAGAATCGAGTACATTAGAATGTATTTGGTGATTGCAGTGCAAAGTGAGAACAAAGGAGTTGATACATTGTACAATAGACTATGCCTATATTCTAGAAAATTAATATCAGGTGGTGGTTACAATATTTCACACCTGACGTTTTCTTGTTACCGCTGGGATATTAATAAAAATATTAACTATATAACAAATGTCTACAATGGCACATTATTATAATTAGAATTATTAAATATTTCATTAATAATAATAAATCAAATAGTCTTATAACATTGCTCTTATAATTCAAATAGCCATTTATACTAAATATAAATGTATCTGCACAAAATCAGAAATAAATGTATACTAAAAATATGAGAAACATTGCATTTCAGTTTAAAAAGAACTGTGATATTTTTTAAGAAATGCAAATGTATAAAATTATTTTGTTGTAAATTTTTTTAACAAATACCCATTTTGAACCAAATCGTTAAAGTTATTTTTAAAATATTTCAAATTTGGCCAAAATCAGTCCTAGTTAAACGACCCTCAAACGAATTTTTCTCCGAAAAACAAGTATATGTTTTTATTTTATGTATTTTGTTTTTATTTTATGTATTTTGTTTTTCTTTAAAAAAAATCATTTGATAGTATTTAACTGATGACGGTTTATTGAAAGATTTGAGATTTTGGGAAAACATCTCTATTTTTTTTAAATCAGTATCTGGTGACTATTTTACTTGACAACTAATAAAGTGGGTACGTTTATTTTTCTAAAATAAATTAATTTAGGAACGATCGTTTACTTATGACCCAATCTTAGAAAATTGAAATCTTCCAAAAATGGCCCTTAATATTTAGTTTAAAATGTGCCTCTGGGAATTGTTTTTCATGATAAGTAAATATATATTTCTATGTTTACAAACATAAATAATTTGAAGGGGGTTTACAAATAGCTGACTTTTTTAATGGTGTGGACAGTTTTGTTTTAAATTTATACATGGAGAGTCTTTTTTTACCAACAAGATTGCATGTTTGTTTTTCTGAGGAACCCTTACTGAAGGGCAATGTCCTAAAAACCAATTTTTGAAAATCTTATTATTACAAAAGTTGGCATGGTTGTGTCACACCGTTTATTTTAAGTATCTTATCAGCATGGCCCGGATTTTGATGACATGTCATTTAATTTTGTTTCATCACAGACAAAGCTCACGAGCAGAGCACATTGGTTTAGTCTGCGAATAGCCTGTAACTATAGGGATGAATTAAAAAGAATTAAAATTCGTGTCAAATGTATCATTGTTTAAATATAATGATCGTTTTAACACAGGATTTAAAAAAAATCAGTTCAAAGCACGCTCACTATTTTCATAAATATATGATTTTTAGTTTAAATTTGTAGGTAACTTTTGTATTTTTTTAAATAAAGTTTTTGATATTTCAATGGTATTTTTTTTATTTAGCATCAACATTCGGGCCCTACTTATTCAAACTTTATGCAGTATAATATTTTTTAATAACCCCTAAAATAGTATCTGACGTAATATTTAGATTATTATGAAAGCTCATTAATAGGATAGATATTTTTAGGTGAACTTATTTCAATATTATTTATATTAAAACGTGCCACCTAAATCGTATGTTAAAATTATAAATATGAAATATACCGTAGATTAAATGAAAATAATTAAAATAATGTAAGTTAAAGTAGTTAAAGTAGATGAATCCGAAGGAATTAAGAGAGGGAAAAAAACACAAAAAGTTTCTTATTAAATAAAACTAAAAGCTATTTTATTTAACTAGAAATAGTACTCTTTATTTGGAATATTTTCTGCTTTTATCAATCTCAATGGCTACTCTTAAGTATTGATATGTGAGCTAAACAAATTATTTCATTATTATTTTGAAAATTTCCCTTGTGAACTTCAAAATAAACCTTTGTAAAGTTGGTTAATTATATGTGTGAGGGAAAATAACTCAAAATTAAACTTATACTTAATTGGCAATACAGAATTTTAGGCATAACTGTCGCATTAATTTTTATTTTCTAGGTACAAAATATTATTATACATACAATATGTTCACACAATCAGTCTTTTCCTTCTCTGCGGTCGCATCTTTTGGAATACTCCCTTTAGCCTTTTCATTCTCGATACAACTTGGTCAATTTATTTTAATATCCTGTTTTGTTAATTATAACTTGTCTTAGAGATATTTTACAACTGTAGTATAATTAGTGTCAACTATAATTAAAATTTAAATAAAAAAAAGTTGGGCCTTCATGGCCCACTTAATATGTACCGTACTACAACAGTAAAATTTAAAATAATTTTCATAATGGAGGATTATTTGAATATTAAATCATGTAAAAAAATATGTTTTGATTTACAATGGTGTACTGTATTTTATAAATGTCTTTATCTTATGATACATCTTATTATAAGTTTAACAAAGTGTTGCCACTTGCTACACGTAGTTAATAACTGTGCTCCTGAACGTAACAAGAGTGTTACTGTTGTCGATAAGTGGCACCGAGCCATCTTGCCACTACCGCGAGCCTCTTGACCCGACCATTCCATGCGACAGTGACGTCATCGGTACTTGTTAGCAAGATTAAGTTAATTGAAGCTGTTAAAGACGTTGCGAAAAAAATAAGTTTTGTCTTTCTTTCAGCTGAAACTCTCATCTTGGCTTATAGCATATCCAATACGACATTCTTTGCTCCAAAATGGAGAAATCACACATTTATAGTACCTAACACACGTCATAAAAATATATATTGATATAAATGACCAGATATTATTTCACTGAGAGCCGATGCTGCATTTTTATAACCAAGACCAAATATTAACAACAGTAATTTTAGACATACTGTGTGTTGATATACTCTCACAGAATGTTGATAGACCAAGTCCGTGACAGTGGGTCCAAGGCGTTAGTCTCACATCACAGTTTGTCACCATAATATCTGGGTTCTATATTTAACTGGGTGAATTAGGAGGAACTGTGAATATGGCGCATAACAGTTGGGTCACGATCACTGGCCAGGAGGATTATCGTCATAGCTTAGTTTGGTCACGATCACTGGCCAGGAGGATTGTCGTCATAGCTTAGTTGGGTCACGATCACTGGCCAGGAGGATTTTCGTCATAGCTTAGTTGGGCCACGATCACTGGCCAGGAGGATTATCGTCATAGCTTAGTTGGGCTACGATTACTGGCCAGGAGGATTGTCGTCATAGATTAGTTGGGCCACGATCACTTGCCAGGAGGATTATCGTCATAGCTTAGTTGGGCCACGATTACTGGCCAGGAGGATTATCATCATAGCTTAGTTGGGCCACGATCACTGGCCAGGAGGATTGTCATCATAGCTTAGTTGGGCCACGATCCCTGGCCAGGAGGATTATCGTCATAGCTTAGTTGGGCCACGATCACTGGCCAGGAGGATTGTCGTCATAGCTTAGTTGGGCCACGATAACTGGCCAGGAGGATTATCGTCATAGCTTAGTTGGGCCACAATCACTGGTCATGAGGATTATCGTCATAGCTTAGTTGGGGCACAATCACTGGCCAGGAGGATTGTCGTCATAGCTTAGTTGGGTCACGATCAACTGGTCATGAGGATTGTCGTCATAACTTAGTTGGGCCACGATCACTGGCCAGGAGGATTGTCATCATAGCTTAGTTGGGCCACGATCACTGGCCAGGAGGATTATCGTCATAGCTTAGTTGGGTCACGATCACTGGCCAGGAGGATTGTCGTCATAGCTTAGTTGGATCACGATCACTGGCCAGGAGGATTGTATAATTTATAGTAAATGCACTCGCCGATTTTGTATATAAGAAGAGTGGAAAAGCATTTAGGAGAAATTACCCTCAGTACCAGTGGCGGCTCGTGTATAGGCACTGCGGAACTGCAGCATCCCCCATTTCTACTTTATATTATCGATAACATTTAATATAATGAGTCCTTTTTTCTTTAATTCTATCTTTATTTTTGTAGTACAATATATATTCCTTAAGCTTAATGTCAGTACTTCAGTAGCCAACCCCCAGTTTATGAAAAATATACAATTTTTTTGTATAAATCTGTGCGCTTCACAGTGTCAGCGACGTGGTGTTTGACTGTTGTGCGCAGCCGCACATAGGACGGGGGTGGGGAGGAAGCCGTGACTGCCAGGTAGAGAGAGCACTGTTGCTATCGCAGTTCCGGTTATGGCGTAATGGTGGAAGGAAGTTTTTTTTTACCCAGCATGTGTTGTGCTTAATAACTGTGTACCATATTCTTGAATGTGATAAAGTGTAGAAGAATGTAGAATTAGATTATTATTCTGCTTGAATCTATTCTATTTGATTATTTTTTTCGGTTCTTTTATTTAACAGAAAAACCAAATGCACTTGCAGTACTTTCAATGGAGACAAATTTCCTCAATTGCCATCCAGAGATCAAGGAGAAAATTATTGAACTTTTTACGCAAATTAAAACAAGAAGAATGGTTTTCATTTTTAAATGAATAGGTCAATCTTGAACTGTAACAATTTAAGTTAAAGTAAGTAAAAAAGTTTTACTTTTGGTAAGATTTTATAAAGGTCCTGAATAGATTTTCTTTTTATACATTTCCCCCCCCCCTCCCCTTTTACACAATTTTAAACATTTTCTGGAGCAGCACCCCCACTAATTTTAACTACGAGTCGTCACTGCCAGTAATCCAAGGCAGGAGTCGACCTAACCATCGCCGGCAAACCAGTCTAAATAAGTTTGACAGTTAGACTGCGTGCCCACCGGTGCAGGTGACAAAACGTTTGGTAGTGTGGTCTATTATTAGCGGCCCATCGAAACAAATTGACATGAAATAAATTAGTTTTTGTCTCGTGAAGTTGTACGTGACAAGAATATTTTAAAATAAATTCAAATGAACATAATGATAATTCAGTGCAGTGTGATTTGTTGGTCCGGCCTGTGTTCATCCTACAAAGTGAAACGGTGCCAACTAGTGCTGTGAATACAAACATTAGATGCAAACTCAGAATTGTACCAACATTCGTATTTGAGAGTGTAACCCAGAAGTGTCAGCGGGTTGTTCGAGTGTCAGGAGGCTCGTGCTAGCGAGTGTATCAGAAGAACCAAGCCAAGCAGTGCCTGGTTCCTCATGATGGAGGTGGTGGAGTAGCTCGGAGAGCCGTTGCAGCCGTCCTGGGAACACACCCCACAGAAGTCCACACGAAGGTTGAGGGAGGGGCACGACGATGCTTGGGGGTCGCTCTCATTGGCCCAGGCACAGGATCTCTCCGTCACAAAGCCAGAGTGGATGTTAGCTGGAACAATCATGTTATCACACATATTGGTGTGTGTTCCGCTACCCATCACATCTTCAGTTGGGCAGTGTTGGGCCGGGGAGAGTAGCTACATCCTAGATTAGATATACAGTTGCTCCAGAAGATCTTTAAAAGTATGTGGGGAGGTAGGGGGGGGGGCTGTACGTTTTGACGATTCTAGAAGCTATTTTAACGAGACTTTCATGCCATGTTTACCCATTTTTAAGGAAATAAATATGTAGCATGTTAAATACCTATTAATGTATTTTGTATGAAATAGTTTTATTGAATAAGATATAAAAATAATCACCGTATAATCTAAAAATAATACAAATACAACACTATACATATATCACGTTCTGAGGGGTTAATGGACGAGATGATTGGCAGACTTCATATGGTGGACGAGTTGATTTCCAACCTTTACATTATATTAGAACCAACCAAGAGGTACAACCATCACAAGACGATCTCTATAGTACAGGATTAGCAAACTTATGGCACATGCACCCAAAGTGGCACGCAATTATTTATCTTTTGTTCGTGGCATAAATTACGGTCCTTTTTTTCCCGCCCAACAAACCCCACTATACTATGAAGGTGTAGGAATACAATGTTATCATATTATTATTATTATTACTATCAAGTTCTTCCGAGGAGTTAATTTGTTTGTTTTTTACATAATAATTAAAACGCGTTACCTAAATAATTTTCTTAATAGTTATTTCAATTATTTTGTTGGGGATAACCCAAATAGGTAGAAAGAACCATGTACATGAAAGTATGTTTTTTCCCTCCATATAGTTTTTAAACCGGTAAGTAATACTAAATATGTATTATAGAAAGTAATTATGATGAAAGATTCTCATAGTCCATCTATCTGTTCAAAATCCCCTAAATAAAGCGAGAAAGTGTCTCCAACATGAACGACAAGCTGAGAAAGGTGTGACTTACGTTGCAGCACGATCTTCTTGCAATACTGCTTGTGTCCAGGGGGTGGCGACGAAAGCTCAAGGTCACAGTTCACCTTGTAGCCAAACGACCGCGACACATTAAACGGGTCCTTGCAGTCGTCCTGGCTGGCTATGATAGACGAACATGTCCAACATGTCACGCATCTACCTAAAGCATCGAAACAAAATCATGTAAATTATAAATACACTTTTCACACATCGATAGATATTCACTATCAATAGTTGAGGCTTAACGGACGTAAACACAAGGGCCGGCAGGCTATCAGTGGAGCTGTGGTTCATTGTAAACACAAGGGCTGGCAGGTTATCAGTGGAGCTGTGTTTCATTGTAAACACAAGGGCTGGCAGGCTATCAGTGGAGCTGTGTTCCATTGTAAACACAAGGGCTGTCAGGCTATCAGTGCAGCTGTGTTCCATTGTAAACACAAGGGCTATCAGGGGAGCTGTGTTCCATTGTAAACACAAGGGCTGGCAGGCTATCAGTGGAGCTGTGTTTCATTGTAAACACAAGGGCAGACAGGCTATCAGTGGAGCTGTGTTTCATTGTAAACACAAGGGCTGGCAGGCTATCAGTGGAGCTGTGTTTCATTGTAAACACAAGGGCTATCAGTGGAGCTGTGTTCCATTGTAAACACAAGGGCTATCAGTGGAGCTGTGTTCCATTGTAAACACAAGGGCAGACAGGCTATCAGTGGAGCTGTGTTTCATTGTAAACACAAGGGCTATCAGTGGAGCTCTGTTTCATTGTAAACACAAGGGCTATCAGTGGAGCTGTATTTCATTGTAAACACAAGGGCCGGCAGGCTATCAGTGGAGCTGTATTTCATTGTAAACACAAGGGCTATCAGTGGAGCTGTGTTTCATTGTAAACACAAGGGCTATCAGTGGAGCTGTATTTCATTGTAAACACAAGGGCAGACAGGCTATCAGTGGAGCTGTATTTCATTGTAAACACAAGGGCTATCAGTGGAGCTGTGTTTCATTGTAAGCTCTGTATGGGATTACAATGATGGGATTTAACACTGAGTGTTTGTATTTATACTTTATAAATTGATATTAGAAAATGACTCACCAAGTAGGAATATAGCGTGAAATATCATGGCTATTGCATTCAAATAATAACTATAAAGTTAAAAGAAGACAAAACCCTTTCGTTTCATTAATAATTTGCTTATGCAATAGGGTAAAGAATAAAATGGAAATGGAAAATGATTCAATGTATTTTATAATTATTCATATAATCTTAATCGCGAATTTTACCAATCTACTAAATTTAATAAGTCTGTCGATTGTAACTATGATGGGGAATACACTCAGTTCACCCTGAACGGTATCAGCCTTACCTTGATTGATTACACTATGAGCCTATCTTATAAGCTACGCCATAGTGGAACCATATCAGGTGAAATTTATACCTCCCAGGTTTTTTTTAACAAAATGTATTTGCAATTCAGACCAAAAAAAGGTTTCACGTTATAAAATGTTTAGCCTTTTTCATTTCCAAATGAATGTTTTTGTGCGCGCGCCTGTATATATGGCTGCAGCATTATGGTTCTACTTTTGAACTAGTGAACATATTTCAACCAAACATTGTACACACATCGGCCCCTGCCAGAAAATATTTACTTGAAAATTCGTACTTCTCCTAGGAATCTTTTTAATAGCTACGAGAACAAATGGCCTAAAATAATAAAAATTAAATCGGAAATATTTGGCTCTCAGAAAGTTACACAAGTTTGGAGCTATAGACCCACTCTAAAAAAATATAAATGTTCTGAAAAAAAAATATTATCTAGATTTTTCCAAGTATATAAATTTGGCGTAGTGCATTTTTTAAATCTGTAAAATAAAGCCCCCCGAGCCTCTATTATAAAATCGTATTTTGTTAATTTTAAACCCATTTTGTAAATACCTTGCAATAAATGATTTAATTTCTTGAGTTCATAATAATATCTCTGTCCAAAGACGCCCAAAAAGTTAAAAACAATACAAATCTAATGTACTACAGTGCTCATAAAATAATATTAACATTAATATTTCTTTACAAAATTATCACGTGCCTTAACTAAAAGTGAAAAAACGTTTATAATTATAATTGGAAAGTGAATATAGCATATGAACACTTCTATCAGGGTAATTAGAAGATTTTGAAGAAATTAATGTCAGCGGATTTCAATCAAACTTTGTAAACAAATAGCTTTCATAGAAGATATAACCACCTCGTGTTTATTTAGATCATAAGGTTCTAAATTCCTTCGTTAACGTTAAAATGTTTAAATATTTCCATTTGTCTTGTTTAAATTTAAAAAAATAAAACATCACCAAGATCCTCAAAAACCAGGGCTGCCAAAACTCTACTAAATACTTTATCTTTAGTATTTGGTAATAAAATATAAACATAATATATTGAGCTCAAATCATTAAACGATATAATTTCTCTACGAAAACAACCTTATTAAATTATTAAGTTTAAATCTAAAATACGATATTTTTGGGGTATATTAAAAGAGACGTAAATTTAGTTTAGAAATTTGTATTTAAAATTTAGTCCAGGCCCTAATGTATAGGCACATTATATTTATTTCAAGCCGGTAACTTGTGGAGTTGATAAAAAAAAAGTCAATTATTATTAATTGTCCTTTATTTGGAAAAATAATATTAATTATTGAGCCCATGTACTGTAAACACTATATAAATATATAATTAGTGCGCTGTAGCAAATAACGTTGTTTGCAAGCTAATTGTTACTAACTAATCAATTCTATAAATAGCTTGTTGTACCGTCATAAAATCACCCAAACGACTAAAAGTAAATAGATTCATTAGGCCTAAACCGCTTTTTAGCACCGCGTTTTACTACCCGTTCGGTTAGTGTGCTTATGTACTAAATACGCTAATGGTTTTAGGGATTAGGAAGGTTATATTTAAAGGAAGTGTACCCGCATTTGCGTGGTGGAAGAGTGAAAACAGTTTTTTTAGAAGATACTCGACCGAGATGCAAACCTCGATCCCTTCGTGATAGGCAGTCTAGTCTAACACGAGTGTGACGCGTTAGGCCAGGCTCCTAACATATTCACAGTCTAGTCTAACACGAGTGTGACGCGTTAGGACCAGGCTCCTAACATATTCACAGTCTGATTGTATCACTGTTGGTCCTCCATTTATCCGCTCCTGTGAAAGTTCGTCATAGAAATGACTCCGTTAAATGGGGCTTCACCAAACAAGAAGACTGTCGCTCCAAGATGTCAATAAGAGACTGATCAACGATCAAAGAGGCCGTGTCCAAAGTAACCAACCATTAATTGTAACAACATTTATTTCGTTAATTTGTTTAAGAGTTTGAGTGTATTTATTCGGCAGTTGTAGTTTTGGAGGGAAAATATGTACATTTATTTTTCATGTGTTGAGCTCAAGTTGGACAATTCATTAGTACCTATCAATGAATAACTATTCATAAGTATTTAAAATAAAACAAATGAATACCACGTAAGTAGATCTGTAGCTCTTCATTGGTGATCCCACGCTCTCATTGTTGGAAAGCAAGGTTTATAATATGTGTGTTTCTTATTGTTGTTATTATTGTACACCACGTCTTACTACCCCTTCGGGGTATCCCTAATCAATTGCAAAATGGAGTAGAGATGAGGAAAATAGAATTTAGAGAAAATGTATCAGAATTTTCTTGGAGGGAGGGTGTAAAATCCTTTAGGAAACATAAGCCCTCGGTATATTCAGCTTTTTTTTTTACCCCAACCTCCCCACCAAACCAAACTAGACGAGCCCTACATTAAGCCCGCATGCCCACCGATACAGTTTGATTGTTTAATTGAGCACACAGAAATTATTGTCTACCGTAATCAATTGCCATGCAATTTATCGCTACAGTCCAATTTTAATACAATATAAAATACAAATATATATTTTTGAAGTCAACATTGATAACATTTTACTTTCTTATTAGTGTTGTATTGATAATGTATATTTAAAGTGACCCCAACATATCGAATGATTTGACGTATGGAAACTCTAAAACTCTAGAACTCTAGAAATGTCTTATTTGATTTATTAGCTATAGAGTTAATCTGAAATGTTATCAAAACTTTCCAATAATACCTCCTTCTGGATAGCTCTATAATTTATCTTTACATCACTAATTAAATGAGCTAATAATGTAAACACAATAATTGCAAGCAATGTCGGCTATTACGCTCGTCTGCTATTTGTGTGACCGGAGTGTTCCAACGTTTGGAGCCAATGTAAGTCTAACACGAGCCGTGCACTAATCTCCACCTAACGACACTTGTCACTAACATGATCCCGTCCCAAGTGTGGGCTGTGTCCCCGCTCACCAGAGTCCAGGTTCGCCACCAGGAGGCCAGTCACCACCAGCAAGTGCTTCACCCGATGCTCCATTGTTCTACTATCTTCTCCAACAACTGAGAGCACATCGCAATGAGAGGAGTACGAGGATCTTAATTCCCCGCTCCGACTTCTCCCAGTCCCCATCACTGGCCGCAGGGGTGACCCCGGGAACTCATAGGGCCCTACGGCGGTCCTTAGAATAGAGCCCAGGACAACAATACTCCCTCAGGATCTGCAGGGGTGACCCCGGGAACTCATGGGGCACCTACGGCGGTCCTTAGAATAGAGCTCAGGACAACAATACTCCCTCAGGATCTGCAGGGATGAGCCCGGGACTCGTGGGGCCCTCTAGCAGTCCTTAGAATAGAGCCCAGGACAACAATACTACCTCAGGATCTGCAGGGGTGACCCCAGGATTCGTGGGCCCCTCCAGCAGTCCTTAGAATAGAGCCCAGGACAACAATACTACCTAAGGATCTGCAGGTGTGACCCCGGGATTCGTGGGGCCCTCCAGCAGTCCTTAGAATAGAGCCCAGGACAACAATACTCCCTCAGGATACTGCAGGGGTGACCAGATGAACAGATAAAGCTGTCATTAAATTCTAGAACACTCTAGACGGACATTCAAAACTATTGATATCATCAGGTGAAGAAAATTAAACTGAACGTTGCTACTGGAGCAATATTTTATTTATTTTGGGCTAAGAAATGTTTTGCTATAAAAACTGCCAAAAACACTGACCTTAGCTCGCGTCCCTTACACCACTAACTTAACATTCCCTTATTTGGAAATCTTACCATCACATCCATCAAAGTCTCGGAGGAAGAGTGACAACGATTATTATTTTGATCAAGAAAGTTACTGTACTATTTAAAATTTAAAATTAAATCAACCGGTCTCGGTGGTTGTATTGTCTAACTCGTCACTCTCGTTTTAGTTTTGGTGAGTTCCTTATACATACCAGCTTCGTTTAAATCTTTTTTTTTTGTTCCAAATTCGTCATAACTGGACACACACAAAAGTGG
Organism: Timema douglasi; assembly: GCA_901482245.1. Taxonomy (NCBI): domain Eukaryota; kingdom Metazoa; phylum Arthropoda; class Insecta; order Phasmatodea; family Timematidae; genus Timema; species Timema douglasi. The sequence continues at coordinate 49,091 of CABEEJ010003801.1, forward strand.
TGTAAGATATTGTATAAGTTGCTATTATATTTATTTGGAATATCTAAAACTGTAAGCCATCCTATTTTATACGCTAGTTTTTTCAAAATACTTTCTTTATTAAAACAGCTCCCTATCGCCCTTACGACTTGACACGCTGACCTTGGACAGCCCTGTCGCATGACCTGGTCTCCCTTCGTTTGATCTGTGACAGTGTGACGTCACTGATCATTAACTTTGTATTCATCCCACACACTCTGTCCTCTTACGATGAACAATTTATTTTTAATATGGACCAAACTTGCGATAATCAAACTCCATTTTAAATAGTCGAACAATCTATGATAATATTTAAACAAATTATATAAATTTAAGGATTTAATACATTAACAAATCAATCGTTTGGGTAACCATTGGTTAAGCCATTTGGGATCATTTGTAATATAATTCTTAATCGTCTGTCTTGCTAACCAGTATTATCAAGCTTTGTGTTTGTCTTACTAATTAAGTTTGATTAATGAAAACAGATTTATGTTTAATTTTAGAGCTGAAGCGAGGTGTACATTTTTCAAGTAACTTGAAGGTACCTATTTGAAAAGTGTACACATGTATTCAAGTTAAATCCAAGATGAAGTAAAGTAGAGGTCTGCTCTACTTATTACTTAAAACTTGAATTTACTTTAAAGTGGGTTTGCAAGGAACTCGAGAAAATGTCGGCGTTTTTGCAGTTTTTATAGCAACAATTTTTTTGGACCAAAATAGAAAAATAAAAATTCTTCAGTACAAACACAGAGTTTAATATTCTTCCCACGGTGATATCAACAGTTTCTGAATATCAGTTATAAGCATAGCGGCATTAGATTATAAACTTTTTAAATTAACAGAAAAGGTTGTCATTAAATTCCAGGACATTGTTGACAGATATTCAACAACTGTTGATATCACCGTGTGAACAGAGTTGGATTTAGGTTGAATACCTTCAGTTGAGTGTGTTTGGTTGGTTTGATATCGACATCATTAAAGGATAGTGTAGGATCAACCATGGCTGAAAATATAATAGTGAAGACATAGTTTTTTATTAGGAACCTAAAAAAACGTATAAGAAACTTGAACAACTTGAACTTGGAACAAAAAATCAAAAACTACCTTGACAAAAATATGAGGGACACCTCATTAAAAAAAACCTAATGGCTGAACTAAAAGAAAAGGTGACATTCTCAAATTAATTCCGTAACCATCTTAATCTTCTCCCGCCAACTCTCTTAAAAGGGTTTCTCCAGCCCTCAAATGATTTCTAACATATTTAACATATTTACTGGGCGCATAACACCTTCTATCGCTCACTTGAAGCCATTTTTGGCTTCAATCTTCATTTTTTACTTGATATTCTGTAAACTCGAAAAAGAATTTAAAGTTACTTGATTCAAGTATGTAACTTGATAAATGTAATCCCCACAAAAGCCCTATTAACTCGAGGTCTTACTAATAGTTCACCCAATATTGTTTGCGTAGTCATAATTCATAGCTTTGAAATGAGAGTGCCGATTTGTGATTTCTTCTATAGGTTTGCTTGTGTATGTATTCTTCACAACTATCTAAATATATTTATTATTATTATTATTATTATTATTATTATTATAGGCACTTTGACATGTACAGTTCACTAGTTGCTTAAAAGAACAGGTGTGTACACTACAAGAAATAAACAATACAAATTTATAAAAACACAGTAAAAAGTTACAAAATAAGTCTCAATATGAGAACAAAATCCAATTGAGACACTCCATGGAGTGGAATTCAAGTGTATTCATAATTTGATTTGGAGATAGTACACCTAATTTTTTTTAACGCAGGTGTAGACACTACACTAAAAAGACAAAAAACAATATTAAAATATACTAAACGTGTTAAGATTGATCTCAACATGAGCTAATATCCAAGTGAGCCACTCTATAAGAGGGAACTCAAATAGAATTTAAAGGATTCTCTTGGCGTAAAAAAAATGGAGTAAACATATGACTGGATCAGCACTGTCAAGTAACAAATAACGAATGTCACCTTTAAATTCAAGGGCCAGGCGAATCCCCTCTTAATAAAAATCCATGGGTCAATTAAGTATACCCAACGCAATGTCTTATCACGATGGCCTCCTCTTTTCTAGACTTTCGTATAGAAGAGGGTCACCGCGATACACAGTCCCCGAAGGACCGCAGCTTGTTCTGAGCAGGGGTTGAAACCCACTGTTCGTGCCAGGTGCGTAAGACTCCAAATTGAACATAGCCCTTTAGATCTAAAAATATGAAACCAAACTTGCCTCAAGAGGAGGATGAACTGCTTACTTGGCTGCCTGATCTGCCAGTTCATGTCCTCAAAGGTCAGCGTGACCAGGAATCCAGCAGAAGGCGAGCCAGGTGTTTAATAAATCAATTTTTAGATTTTGCTCGTGTATCATCTGCATGAGGGGATTCCAGGAGTAGAGAGTGGACAATGCCAACAAAGCACTCATTAAATCCGTGCAGATGAGAACAGAACGGTGAAAATTATGGTATAAGAAACACAACGATTTAAAAATGGCGTATAATTTCGCTGTAAAAACACTAGATTCACCAGGTAAATCCAATTTAAAATTAAACCCTTCCCAACAATAGTATATCCCACTGAGACTCCGGATTTCAAACCATCCGTGTAGATGCGTTGAAGTCCTTGAAAGCTAGTTGAAAGGAGCTCATTAAATATCCTTTAATAATTTTTGTGCAGTGCTGTCGCTTTAGGGAACTTGCAAGATCAAGAGTACATTGAGGCAGCCGTATCTTCCAGGGAGAAACTCAACCTGGAAAAGGGGGGATAACCTTCGGAAGGACTATCCCACACGTGTTAAAGACCGATAGCATCCGAATCCCAACCAACCTTGCTCTGCGCCATTTGTTTTCATACAAGACACGTTTGAGATGATTGATTAATGGATGGTAAGCAACATGTCTTGGCAACCAATGGAGCTTTGACACGTAAGATGCTAGTAGATATAACCACCGGTAATAAAGAGGGGGCTGACAGGCATCAGCACAGATGCTGACGACTGAACTGCTACAGAAAGCACAAGTAACCAGTCGGATGCCAGTATGGTGGGCACTATCCAGCATCTTTAACGCAAAGGTCCAGTGGAGTCATAGAAAAAGCTTCCATTATCAAGTTTTGATATTACCAAGGCCCTATAGAAGCACATCAAGGTTTCCCTGTCAGGACCCCAAGAGCAACCACTAACGACTTTAAACAAATTGATGGCTTTGACTAACCTGATTTTCAGGTCTTTGGTAAAATTATTTTAAAATCAAATAAAGGCCCAGGAACATTACGATTGTTGAGACTGGTAAAATAACGTGAACTGTTAAAATATTGGAGGCTGGGTGAATACCACTTATTCTGTATAAGTGGTGACCATCGTCTTGGCTACGTAGAAGCAATAGCCACTACGCAACCCCCACACCCAGAGATTGTTGACAAAGTTGTATCTGCCATTCAGTCCTGTGGAGACTTTAATAACTGCAATAAATTGTTTATTAATCCACGAAAAGGCATGAACGAACAGGTAAGCGCACGCTACCCACAACGTAATTCACCGCAATAGCGAACAACGTACAGCTTAAAATACTACCCTGAGGGACCCCATTTAAAAAAATAGAATTATCAGAAAAGGTGTTATTTAACCTTACCAAGAAGTGGCTATATAGCATAAAATTAGCTATAAAAACTTGGAACCCCCAATTATAAAATGTTTTCAATATTCCGTACCACCAAGTGGTGTTGTACGCCTTCTACAAACCAAAGAATACAGCCAAAATGTGCGATTTAAGGAGGAAGAAATCATTAATTGCCGTTTCAAGAATAACTAGATGATCCACCGTGGGCAGGTTCTGTGAAAACCACATTTAATATAGGATAGTAGATCTCTGAATTCTAAATACCATATAAATAGTTTATTTATTATTTTCTATTATTTTGCATAAACAACTACTAATTAAGGCTATGGGCTTATTGCTAGTGTGCTCTAATTTATATTTGTCACTTTTATATATAGGAATAATGGTCTCCTGCCTCCATAATGATGTAAACAGACGAGCTTCCCAAACACTATATTTAGAGGTCCAAAAGGAATGACTGTCCAGCAGGGGACAGCTGATGCAACATTTCATGGTGGACGTCAGTGGTGTCGGGAGTTGTGCTGCCCACTTACGGCAGGGCATAGGTCAGTTCCTCTTAAGTGAAGGGGGAGTTATCGTCATCCCCTCGACTTTACCAAAGTTAATAGTAAGTTGCTCAATGTTCCGCTTATGCACTGGAAACTCTTTGGAGTAGCTCGCAGTGCTAGAAATTCTGGCAAACATCCATCCCAATACATTGACGACCTCCACAGTGGATGAAACAAGCAAACAATTATTCGTTTGTTGGAGTGAAAATTTAAAAGTTGAAATAAACTGTCTCCAAGACTCTCTTCTGCTTCCACGAAAGATACGTAGAATCCGTAATGACACCAAATTCTCCAAAGTAGGACGTTGTTAGAAGAGACGTGATGCCTTTAGATGGTTGGAAATAGGCAACCGACACGTTTCATCCACCATGAAACCGGACGGTGGCGTGGATTTGGTGAGTATTTAGGTATAGAATCCCTTGCTACCACGATACACGTCTAAGTAAAGTGTCTTGTACTAACATTGGCGTCAGGAGAGCAGGAATTCTCCAATACGTTAAACTCATTAAATCAATCTCGTTCATCACGTTTAAGAACACATTGGAGTGTCTGTGCTATACTGAGAGAATCACGAAATGGTGAAACCAGAATGGGAAAATGATCGCTACAATAGAGGTCAGGGTGAACTCCCTAAAGGAAATGAGCAGTAATGCTGGGGCTTCAAAATTTAGGTCGATGGCAGATGATACACCATTAAAGATAAAGAAATGTGTCTGGGCCTTGATGTTCAAGAATATACTATGCCATTCTTCCACGGGCATCTATGAATTCCCCAAGATGATTTAGGGGGCGGAAATTGTTCCAAGAGGGCCTGCAAATTTCTCTTGGTAACACGTTCACCTGGTGGGAGGTACATGCAACATACCTTCACCTCTATTGAAAGAAAAAAACGGACAACGAACACTTGGAGATAATAAACAATGTGTATATATTTATTGTATGTATTACTGCGTGTGAGTATATCCACACCCCAGCTTACCCAATCAAAGACCGTACCCGCGAAGCATAGGGTTATCAGTAGGGGACTGGAGCATTGCAACCTTGCGCGAAAGGTTGATTATAGCCTTAGACGCCTTTTTATTTACATTAATATTGGTGGTCTATCTCTGGTCTTTCTTCAATACACCAGTGAGACTCGCCTATGCAGCCTCTTTTGTCCCACCACCCAACCTAAACTCTGAAGTCCCAGAGGCAAGTTTGAGCGGCTCAGCAACGACCGCATGTGATTTGATCCCTTGATTTTGGCTCGGGGCCGTTGCTCGAGAAGGAACTGGGGGTGCTCCCCAAGGAGGAATGGGGTGTGCTCTCCAAGGAGGACAACTCGAGGGAGGGCCTTAAGGAGGAATCCTCTTCGGTACGGGTGGTGGATATGACCTCTGTGAAGGTGTTGTCTACAGCATAAATTTAGGTGCCACCGTAGTAGACGTGGTATGATTATGAGTTTGTCGAGCAGAAACAAGTAGCATGAGTCAATAAGACGTATTATAAAGTGTCACACAGTGACAGTTAAGACCATTGATATTTTGGCTAACAATTTGGCTATACGAAGTCTGAAATACTGGAGCTTAACTAGGCGTGCCTAGGCATAATAGATATTCTTTTCAGATTAAATATCCAGGACTTTTTTCTCTGCCTCCCATTTCAGATAGGCCTGAGACCAGGCAGAATGCAAACCCTTGCAGATGACGCAGAGCTTAGGAGACTCACATGATATATCATTAGCCTCATGTCTTCAATCTGCACAGGCAAGCTGATCACGGCATCGCACCTTAATATGCCCAAATTCTTGGCACTGAAAACAACGCCTAGTGTTGGGCACGTACAAACCTGCTCGGGCTTACTTTGGAAGGGTAGGAGTCTCAAAAGTGAGGTTGTGTATATATATTTATATGAGCCCGTCTTCATCTTTTGTACATTTTTTGTGATAGTGCGATAAGCTTCGAGGAGTCTAGAGTCAATTTTGCAATGTGGTGATAAGAGGTCAGTGCAATAATACATAAGTTTGGCAAGTAAGTGAGTGGCGCATAGTTCCAAGCGAGGTATAGAAATTATTTTGAGAGGAGATACACGTGATTTGGCGATGATAAGACTAACTGTCACTTTGTTGTCGGGGTCAAAACATCTGAGGTAGAGGCAACACCCATACCCTGCCTCACTGGCATCACAGAACCCATAGAGTTGAATGTTGGTAGTAGAAGCGAGATAGAAATAGCGTGGTATGCTAATGGCTTCTAACACGGCAATATTATTCAAAAATCTTTCCCAGTTTTTAGCAATGTCAGCAGGCAAGGGTTCATCCCATTGTAGGCCTAATGTCCACAACAGCTGGATGAAAGACTTCGCCCAGAATACGACAGTTGTTAACCAACCGCAAGGGTCATAGATTTGAGCCACAATTGAAATAACGATACGCTTTGTAGGCTTGTGAGCGTCTCCTGTCACTCGCATGCGATATGGGAAGTTGTCAGAGTCAGGTGTCCACTGGAACCCTAGAATTCTGAACAATGGTTGTTCTGGTGTCCAAAAATAGAGAGGGGTTTCTCTATGGTCCTGTGGCACTGAATCAAGAAGTTGAGGAGTATTACTCGACCATATAGTAGTGCAAAGCCTCCTAATTTTAACAGATTGGTAAGTTCATCTTGGAGAAGTAGCGCATCGTCTATGGTGTCTTCTCCACAAACTGCATCATCTACAAAAATTTGTGTTTTCAAGACTTTGGATGCACGCGGGTAGTTGTCCTTCATCCTTCACTAACTGGCGGAGGGTTCTTAGTGCAAGATATGGGGACGAGGTAATTCCATAAGTGACAGTGCTAAGTTGGTAGACACTAAGAGGTACTGTGGGACTGTCACACCAGTACAGCTATTGGCACGTTTGATCATCAGGGTGTATCAAGATTTGTTGGTACATCTGTCTCTTCTTCGGATTCATTTATATTATTTTAGTATTTGGTGCAGATGGTGTTTTGTAGATGTCATCTGAATTAACTGACATGCTACAACATTACTATTTTTGCCTCTACCGCGTGAAAAAAAACTTCTGGGCTGGCCGATTATATGAATAGTATTTGATTTGGTTGTAAATAGCTTTAATTTAATATGAGTTGAACATATATATAATATGTAAAAGGGAAAGAACTATGATTATTTGATATACAATAGTTTGATTAATGATTTATCGCTAAAAATAAATGCATTAACATTACCCCTGTCATCATAAATTCACATAAGCATTTATTTTTTCGGGTAAGTGATTCTGACCCCCATCCCCGTCCCCCCGTTGAGATATACTGGTTGAATTCGATGAACGTAGTTTGGGTTTCGAATATTTGGAGCCTACCAAATGGGGAACTCGAGGGGTGGAAACACTTGAGATGCCAACGAATATACTTAAGGAATACGCCTCCAGGTGCGCTCTATGCTATATTTGGTTGTACCCTTCATTCTCTCTTAAAGGCATTAAGCTTACCTTGTATTATTCTACTATGGCGTGGCTTATAATATATGGACAGAGTATACCCGTCAAGGTGAGTATAAACGGGGTGTATATCCCCAGTAAAATGTGCCAGCTGTGGAAAGGATAGCCCTGTTTGAGTTATTGACTGCGCTGTTGAACAACGAGCAATGAATTCAAGAATTTGGAACATTATGGCATATTTCAATCACGAATGGAAGGAATCAATATAATGAAATGTTGAGTAATTCCTTTCCAGTCATGTTTAGTTACAGATTTGCACGTTATATTTTCCAGAAGGAAGCGTCTACCCAAACAAATGATACAATCACTCAGACTGTCAAGTCATGTTACATTGAATCTAACTAATGCTACTTCAACGAAACGTTTTCCAGCTGCAAACAACACGATAATGTACGTGTAAGCTCGAATCATCCTTTGACTCAACAAAATAGTCGTCTTCCTAAGTGGAAATTTCTCCCATATCACCACGTCGTTTGGTGTCGGGGACATGATCATTAATGAGATCATGTAATGATTCTGACCTTGTCACAGAATTTTCGCACACATTTGTCAAGACCTAGAGGCAAGAACAAATCTTCAAAGTTTGATAAGACAACCACGCCTTTCTAACTAATTGTTTATGTCTGTATTACAGTTGAACTGTTGTGGTTATTATTCTCAAATTAAGGATATTAAATATTTAGTTTGTATCACAAGTCTGTCTCGATTTGTCTCCAGGAGATACAATTTCACCTCACCGATAACCCAATACTTCGTGAGCGACATACATGTTCCGAATCGTGAATGATTGTGCTAGAGGGGGAGTTTCTATTACACTCGATAATAATATACATAGTCCTACCATTCCTCTGGCAAGTGACCTACAAGCAGTTACTGTCAGAGTATTCATGAGTATATTCTTAACTATGGGTAATGTTTGTCTACCTCTGGAGAAATGTGTTGCAAGGCAATGAATACCTTAATAGCCAACCAGTCAACTTTCTTCTCCTTATTTACTGTTGGGGATTTCGATGTTCACAATCCTTTTTGGGGTTCATATTGCATGAGTGGGAGGAGGTGTATGATGGAAAACATTTTGATTAGAGATAATATTGTTATACCAAACAACAGTTAATCTACTCATCCTTCAGCCTTTAATGGCTCCCTCCCCTAGTCTGGCTTATCCTGTTGTAGTCCAGGATGAGCTATTGACTTAGGTTGGGATGTACACCCTGTCCTTTGTTTACTGCTTACTGTACCCTATTCCAGAAGAAGGCAATACTTTACTAAAGTAATATTCTGGATGTTGACATCCAGGTGGAGTACCTTTTTAGACATCTCTCCAGGGTACCAGAGCCGCAATTTCCAAGTTCTCTACAAGCCCACGTCACCATTCCTTATTCTGGAGGAACGAGTAGTGTCCCGGGGCTATCCGTGACCATCGAAGAGCGCTGAGACGCTTTGGTTTCCACCCCCCATTAGCCCTAAGAATGTGAAACACCTCTAAATGGACTTACGCTTGCCAAATAATTAAGAGAGCTGACGTCAATCTTGGAGGAAGCTTATTTCGTCTTTCCAAGTTTCCGTTTATCTTATTATAGTATGGAAATATACAAAAAAGGTAAGTGTTGTTTAACTATCATTATTATTAATATTACTATAGATTCCCCTTCATAGTTTAAGTTTTAGGTCAGGGCGTCGCAAGTTACTTCAAGCCGTGCTCATTAGCATACCACTCTGGTCATGAAGCGTGTTTGTGAGGTTCCCCCCGTTTCTTACAGTCCAGGAAGTGATGAGGTTTGCAATGTTCCGTTCCGACTGGGTGAGCTTACATTTGCTCTTTTTAAGTCTTACCCTGCATTGGTGGGACTATGCAATATTAGCTATCATGCGTTACGTCATGTGTCAACTAAAGGTGGATTATACTTATTAGACATGGGGCGTGTTTAACCGTATTTGAGGATCTGCCGAAATGCAGCTACTTGTTTCTAGTTTAAACCCGACAAGATGAAGACAGACGCTTCTACGTGCCGGACCATTGACCTGACCGTGGAATGAGTGGCTAGCCAGCAACATATGTGGACTAAGAAACTGATTGTTCTCTCCTCTGTTCAGTGTGTTTATTGTTGACACAGTTTGGATGTAGATCATCTTGTTGCTATCATTCTTGAGATTCTCCTCAACAGTTAAAATCTGCTGGTGGTCTTCTTCGATGCCGAAAAGTCTTATAATACCACAAGAACGTATTCCATTCTTAAGAGCCTGTTTAACTTGAGTTTCCGAGGTAGTTTACATAACTTTATTTCTTGCTTGATCACAATCTCTGTGTGAAGGTAGGTCTACATTGTATTGGTTTGGCTCAGAAAACTGTTTTAGGTGTGGCCTTGTTCGCTATAGCTACAAACAGTATGGCGGACAATGTGAGTCCACCTGTTTAGTCATTATTATTTGTGGGCGACTTTCAGATCCATACACGGTCATCCAGTGTATCGAGGGCTGAGCAGCAAACCCAACAACCCGTTCAACGCCTGGAACAGTGGGCTGCAAACCCAACAACCCGTTCAGCGTCTGGAACAGTGGGCTGCAAACCCAACAACCCGTTCAACGCCTGGAACAGTGGGCTGCAAACCCAACAACCCGTTCAGCGCCTGAAACAGTGGGCTGCGGCTTTCGACTATCAGTTTGAAAAAAACTTTAAATCCTACTTCTAAGTCACAAGGGATACGCCCACCAATTTATATTTTATTATGAACCCCCGCTTTGGTGGCCGAATGGTCTAAGGTGTCACTCGTATTAGACTGGCCTGCTGATGACGGGGAGCTAGGGCTCGAACCCCAGTCGGATCTACAGAGGTTTTTTTTCCATAAATGATTTCCCATTCATTTCATGCTAATGCAGGTACCTATATTACCTCTAAAATTCATCCTCCCTCCTCCCTACCCCATTGGAGTAATGAACCTACATGCGTACAACCTGAACAGGTAGTAAGACGCGGTGATAACCAATAATATTATAATGTATACAATTAAGGTGGCCCAGTGAATAAATGATTATATAAAAATGTAAATTGATAGAAATAAATAAAAAATAAACTAATAAGTGTAAATTTATTGAAGAAAGCCCACCTAAGGAAAGAGGGAAATGGGGAAGAATCCAATGGCCAACGGTGATACCTTCTTTCTTCTCTCTTCTATAGCAGAAGTAGTTGAATTATAAATAGAGTAATTCACTGTTTGGGTAAAGTGTATTTATTCCCTCTTCTCTTTTCGTTTAATAAAGGCAACAATGTCGAAATATTACTCAATTTGTGTTAAAATGAGTGTTTAAATGTGTGTGTGACTACTACTTTAGAAGCTAGAAAGAAGAAAGAGAGAATGGTAATTGTATTCTTCCCACATTTCCCCTCTTTCCCTGGGTGGGCTTTCTTCATTAAATTTACACTTATTAGTTTATCTTTCCTTTTTCTTTACTTTTATCAATTTCCATTATAAAATATTACTGTAAAAAAATTACCCCAGTTGCCGATAGTGTGTGTTCTTAGATCTTATATTTAATAAGAAACTAACATGGCTCCCTCACATCAGGGATCTGAAACCACTTTGTATGAAGTCTCAGGATGCCCTAAAGTTATTTTTGTGGGAATGACAGGGAATCCTTGATCAGACCTTATAAAAGCCTGGTGGAATCCAAGCTCGATTTTGGCATTTTTGTGTACACCTGTGTTCGGCCATCTGTATTTGAAATTCTCAATACTTTTCATAATTCCTGGAATTCATATGGCTACTGGCTTATTCTGTACGGGCCAAGTACTAGTCTATAATGCGGATAGAAACGGACCACCTCTTAGTACAAGAAGGGCGTACCTTATACGTTCGTATGGTTAGAGGAAGTTGTAATCAATCATATGTCTCAGGATCGGTCACACCTTTTTCACACACACGGATAACTTGTGACGTTCAACTGACCATCCGTCCGTCACAATTTGTTTATCGTCAGATTCTCCTCAACATTGGTTTCAACATCGACGTGCCAAGTATTGAGTGAATACCAATCTAGTACTAAGTTTTATGGTGAATACTTTAAAACTTATTTAACATTTTAAAACGATATGTTTATTTTGGTTTTTAATTAATTTTAACCGACTCTTGAATTTTTTATTTTTAGCTTTTATCTGTTACTAAAATTTTAATAACATTTGTGGTGTGTTTTATTGTTTTGGTTTTATAAATATTGTTCTAAGAGAACATTGTAATTTTATTACGTCTTTACATTTTTTACATATTAAGCTGTATTTTACTTCATTGTAACTTAAACACCGTTTTAAATTAAATTTTATAATTTAAATTGATGTTATATTTTTAATTTGAGACAATTTTATATATCTGGTTTGATATTACTGTGTTTTATTCCTCTATTGGTGTTAACTAACACATATTATTATATTGTATTCATATTCCTATTTTATCCAACATAGCTCATATTTACACACAGTTTTTAATTAATAATTCTTTAGAAAACACAGTTTTTATCTATACACTATTTTATTTGTAAATTGATCTTATTTGACACGGCTTTAATTTATATAAAATCTATTTTGCCTTCTATAAAAGGTTATTATTTTAACAATTTGATTTTTATATTGCTTGGCATATTTTGTTTTCAGTGTGTTACTATATTAAATAAAGTGTATCTTTAAAATTAGTGTTTGTCTAAATGCAAATAACCTTTGTAATGACGGGCATTAAAACTAATTCTCCATTAATAATCCATCAATATAACGTAAGCTTAGAATAATTATTAGGGTTTATTTCTAACTAGGTACTTAACAAGAATTAACTAAACCTATAAAATATAAACCTACATTGCACTGTCCTAACTTCACTTAATTGTTATTAATTATTTTTAATAATTTTGAAACTTAAAATCAGCTCAGCGTCCACAGTACATTGCATTTTTAGGTCCACATTTCCAAGACTAAGGTGGGTGGTATGACTAAAAATGTGTAGCTGCTCTTTACTTGCATATTTTAAATAAGTATTCATAACTAACATATGTTCACAGTTGCCTACTTTGTGAATAAAAGAGTAAGAGCTCCTTGTTGGCGTATTACCTTACTTTTCTTTTCAGGGCAGTTACTACACTTTAGTATGAATAAAATTTAAACGTTGCTCTCCTGAATGAGTGCTTGTATTCAGCTCAGAAGTTAACTGATTATGAGAGGAAAATTGTGGACATAAGATACCAAGTATATACGGGGGTTTTCGGGGTTCGAGACAAGAAACAACATGCAAGTTGTGTTTACAGAAACCTGTCAGTTTACTAATATCTTGCCCCAAAGAGATGTAATAGATAACAGACATAGTGGTTAGGTCAACACATATGTTAGAAACATATGAACCTATCTATTGAATTTTTTTTATATGCAACTCTATAATGAAGTTTATATAGCATCGGCAGACAAGTTCATTTTAACATTTAATTTGATTAAAATTTATTTTTGAGTGTATTTTAACATCTAACAACTTACACACAAATCTAACAATTACAGAGAAGACAGTAATAGGATTGAGTTATCAATAGAGTGAAAGTTTTTCTCCTGCAAACACAAGATGGTTGAAGAGGAGAAATTGTTAGGTTAATTTATTTTACACGCGAGTAAAAAGGCATACACGTATAACACACGTGGATTGTTATTTAGAAGAAATCCACCTTCTGCATGTTAATGAATATCAACTCAAAATCTCAAATAATTGCAATTACAGGAATATCAATTTGAAGGAGATCACAATTCAATTGATTAAAATTAGTTGAAAAATTAATTAACTGAGTTATCCAGGATTCTTCCCCTGTTCAGGATCATTCTTCACTCATAGTTTAAGGCAGTGTTTGTGTGATGGGCGTGTGTAAATCATCAGCTACATATGAGCGATCAATAATTAACTATCTCACGCCATAATATTAACAGCACACATATAAGATAGACATTTAGTAAATGGTGTCAATACAATAGAATTTGAAAGTAGTCTAGAACCACTTTAAATAATAAGTTAAGTAATTTTGTCTTTGGTATTCGTAAATTTCCTTTCTTACTGTTACACGTATCCATTTTACTATCGGTTTTTTAAAGGCAGAACTATTAAGAAACATACCATCATTCAGCTCGACAAGGATATGAATCATTGATGTGCTTAGAGCCAAGGTCAAACTTCTGCCTGCTAGTCAAAATCAACAACGCTAACTTATACTTATCTCTTCCAGTGTCAATATAATGGACCAAGCTGTTGATAAACAATGTGCAAAGCATAGCATGGATAAAATGTGCAATGGCCGACAATTAGATTCATTATAAATGGAGAAACGCGGCCTCTGCTATATTCAGACCAGCTTCAGGAGAACACACCCTGACAGCCCAACAAGCTACTATAGTATAATTATGCTAGGAAGAATATTATCTACTAAAGTAATATTAATATATTCATACATTAAGTCATGTGATCTGCAGCTGTCTTTTTTTGATAATATTATCAATACCTATAAAATAACATAAGTAATATAGTGAAATGTTATTATTGTTGATCGCAAAGAAATAGGTTTGAATGTTCTAAACTGTTCTTCCAAACTAAATCAGAGTATATTTATTAGTTATGTATTTGCACGCCAGTAAAAGTGTTCGGAATCTGCAGCTTTTGAAACGTGCAATCAACTTATATAGCAGCAAGAATGAAAATATTAAATATTGGATATTCTTTATTTTCAAATTTCCAAAAAGGTTCGTCAATGATGACCTGAGTATATTGTTTTATCAGAATACTTAGTTGGATAGTTAAATATATATAAAATCATCTGTCTGATCTTTGTTGACAGTTTGTTGAACAGAATTATGATCATGGCCTACAAACATCAGTTAGAGAATCTTTCCTTAATAACAATACAGGGCATCGTTAACATATGCATGAACGCAGTTTAATAATTTTCTATCATTTGTACAAATACCACGCTATGCCAAATAACTCCTCAAAAGTGTGAACTGCAAGTAATTTTGACCAATCTTCTGTTCTGACAAGATGTCATCCCCTGCCAATCCAAATTTCCAGTTGCTGTGCTTGGGTCAATTTCGTAAGGAAACATTAATAATTAGATATTTTTTTAAAACATTACTGATCTGTCAATGAATAAAAGGAATCCATGAAAATATATAATAATATAGTACTATCTGAAAGATACATTATAATATTTTCAAACATGATTTAAAAACAAACCTCTTAAAAAATAAAAGGTTTCTTATAAAATAGTCACACACGATATTATTCTCAGCACATACAACTTGTTCATACACACATATTCTATACAACTTTAATTAAAAATAGATTTCCAAAAACTTTAATTTTCTTGAAATAAGGAGTCACAAATGCGTACATCACAAATAAGTTTATACAAAATATTTTCAAAAATTAAAAAATCTCAAGCCTATAGCTGTTAAGTGTTAATATCTAGTGATAATAAAACCAAATATTACCCTCTATTTTAAATAGAGTATTACAACATAAGATAACTAGCACATAGTAAATACCCAACAAAAGTCGACTCGTCTCGGCAGCATTTATACAAGTGTGTTAATTTTAAATCTTTCACAACGCTAATTATTTTTTACAAAATTACAATGTTTATTTTTTTCAAATAAATCCCCGGTTTTCCCTTCAACGGCCCTTGATAACGAACCACAACATGGCGGGAGCCAGACAGCTGATGAGTGATGGCACCATGGTGCCGGGCGAGCCGTTGCAACCGTCGGTCTCACAGATGGAGCAGTGCTCCTGCTTGCGGTAAGGCGACGAAGGAGAAGAGCAGATTGTGTTCTTGCTGCCTTCATTGGCCCAAACACAAGCGCGGCTGATTAAGCTCTGTCTGTTGTTTTCTGTAAAATATATGTCAAAATTAGCTGTTGCACATAAGTGATTAATCTAAGTTTTTCGATTATTATAAATGGCACTAAATTTCCTCAAAAACTTGTCAAGAAATATGTAGTGCTTTATTAAGAAACCTGCCTGGTCTGTTGTGTTACTATAATAGTTGTAAAAAAAAGTGAGTCTCAAAGACACAAATTATTATATTATGCTGTAAAGTTGGTAGATTGTGTTCTCTTCCCGCCTCCACCCACAGCAAGGCCTCCTACATTCATTAGGGGTCTCTTGTGCCTGTGCGTCATCAAGGCAACTAATTATCCTTTTAACCGGTCAAGTGTCGGTTAAAGGTCAAACTTACTTCACATAGGCCAGAAAAGAAATTAGAGTCAAGAGAAGACAGTAACCGAAGGAGAACATTATGTCGGGGCTTGGGATTAAATATAAACATGCAACTAAACGGAAATAGAGTAAAACTTGCACAAAATATCCAATTACTTATGAGAAACTAATTTATGATTGGAAAAGCAGAGTTACCTTCTAAAAATAGTACATCATAATCTTTTCATTGTATATATTTTGATGGAATAAGTGAGAAATGTAACACGTGTGTTCGCCGTACTCTCTTTCAGTTAACTATATACGAGTATGTGTGAGTCGTGAGGTACCGGTGTGTGTGTGTGTGTGTGTGTGTGTGTGTGTGTGTGTGTGTGTGTGTGTGTGTGTGTGTGTGTG
>CABEEJ010003802.1:0-57430 GCA_901482245.1 Timema douglasi
AATTGCTTTCTTCAGTTACCGTCAATTGGGGGCTGGCGCTGAAGCGACTCTTCACTTCCTACGACCATTGACCGGGCCCTTAAGTGACAACCTGTATACATTCATAAGGAAGAGCTTTCATTAGGTGACAACATATGTATACGTATTACTAGTGCAGAAGATGTAACAGGAGACAGCTTATGCATACATCCAATGAACAAATGTGACGTGAATGACGAGACATGACTTTGTATACATTCATGAGGACGAGTTTACAATAGATGATAAGTTGTGGATATTCATGGTACAGGACGAGATATAGAAACCCTGATTAATTATTAGATTTTGTTAAGTATACAGTTATAGCTCGGAATAAAATGTCGGTAGATATAATATTTATTTTTCGTTAAAAATGGTAAAAAAATCAACTCTTTTTTCTATGACGCAAGCAACAAATAGAAGGAAAAGTTCCGGCAAAAATTGGTATTGGTAACTAAATTGGTATCTTAAGATTGCAGGTTAAAAAGATATAATTTAATTAGTTGGGACAGTGTATCCTCTGCTTCTTTATATTTTAGCACTTACCTATGGCCTTTATAAAAACCAACCCAAACATATACTTTACAAATGTTCTTTGGTTGAAGGAAGTAAATATCCTAGACTGAAGGAACTTTTTGTTTGTTATTGGAATGTTGTTATTGTTAATTCGTATTTAAATCTACAAGATTGACCATAATTCGCATTTAAAAGGTCAAGTAGTCAATTTAGTGAAAGATCATTTTTCCTTTTATTTCATGCATGTATTATTAGTTTTAAAATGCTACAATGATCTTTAAATACGTATGTTCTCATGGCCATTTCAATGTTCTAAGTAAAGTTCGTGAAAACATACCACACGAAATTTCGATGTATTTAGATATACAAGGTGCCCAAAAATTATTTGTACAACTTTGATACTAAATGAAATGTCTAATAGCTAAATAACAACAAACATATAGTTAACATCAAGGAAATGTAGACACAAAAACTCAAAGCTGTTTTTTTATTAGAATAATGAAGTCTCTAACATTCAACATGAGCACCATTAGTGATTCGCAAAACATTTGGACGATAATATTGGATAAAAGGTGTTAATATAATTTTTTGAATACCTGTAGGTGTCAGAAGAAAGTTTTACAATCATAGTTCACAGAGTACTATATAACAACAAATTTATAATACATTTAGGGTGGGGATGTAGAGAACGTGAGATAAGGCCATAATGTTTAAATACAATAATAGAAATTAATTTTATTCACATGTTGATATCAACAGTTTTTGACTATATATAATGCGTAGTGGCATTAGATGACAAACTTTTAAAATGAGGAGAAAAAGTTGTCATTAAATTCCAGGACACACCTGACAGATATTCAACAATTACTGTTGATGTAACCATGTGAAGAAATTTGAACTCTTTATGTTTGTACCGAAGCAATATCTGGTTTCTTTTGACCAAAAAATGTTTTGCTATAAAAACTGCAAAAAACACTGGCCATATCTCACGGTCCCTATATTCCCCAACACACAGCTGAACAATAAATAACAAGAGTTCTCGTGGTATAGTGGTTAGAGGCCCTGGCTGCTGCCCTAAAGGTCCCGGGTTTGATTCACGGCTGGTACCGGAGTATTTTTCTCGGAAGAGGAATAATTCCCATGGTCACTAATATTTGGGGAGGATTAAGTTATGTTACGTTCTTCATTGGTTCCACCCCATCGTATTCAATATTATCATACCTTCATTTCATCGGGCTCAGGGAAAGAGCTTCCACGAAAATGTATGTTCAATTAGTACATCCGAGCGTCCCCTGGGCAACGGTACATTAGTACTGACTAATCTTTAAGCAAACTGGGCTACGAATAATGTAGCCCAGACACGCCATTATTAAAATGAATAACAACAAATAAAAAATAGGTTATAATCTTATAAATTGAACTTTTTAAAATTTATTTTAAATATTACATATTTTTTACCTGCACCTGTGTTGATACAAGACAAAGGCGTCAGTCTAGTCTTTAACAGTTTATCGGTAATAAGGAGGCTAGGATTAGAATTCTGGTGGAGTGTACTGAAGTGTTGTTTTTCTCCCCCTTAAATTGATCCCTCTACGAAATTGTAGGTACACCATCTTTAAATAAAATTCTCCTCATTTTACCTTATTAGTGTAAATATGTGAGTTTCCCTATCAAGTAGAAGGGCGTGTAGCATGAACATAATATTGACGATTACAAATTTAATATTGAAAAATATCATAGGCCTTACCACTTAGCAAGGAAAAAATAACAACTTTAGGGTTAGCTGTAAGTATAAAATAGTGCGTCTGAATGGGGAAGTCAAGTTTTGGTATCAACTGGCTGTACTGCATAAAAATAATGGATTTACACCACGAAGTTTTCTTTTCATATACCAGGGAGCTACTGAAGTATTATCTTAAAATTTACACTCTCCGTACTGTTCCCTGATTTATATTTACAGTACGTTTTGGGTCTTGGATAATAATAATTATTATTGTATTTTTAGCACCACGTCTTACTATCTGTTCGTGTTATACATATAGGTACTATCTACGTTAATGAGTTAGGGATGAGGAAGGTCGAATGTTAAAAGAATTGTATCCTCATTTGCGTGGAGGGAGAGTAGAAAAACATTTTAAAAATCCAGCCTCAGTACACCCGAACAGGATTCAAACTCTATACCCTCTGTCATCAGAAGTCTAGTTTATTTCAAGAGTGATGCCTTAGACCATGCAGCCACCAAACCAAATTATTTAGTTTATTAATGGCTATATGAGTACATAAAAACTATTTTTATAAAATAATTAATTAAACATCTTTTTAACTATATGTTATATTCTAATCAATGATTAATATAACTTGCCTAACTCGTGTTATTGTCGTATTGATATTTTTGCACACTGCCTTACTATCCATCCAAACTATACGCACTTGATTACGATAATATGTAGATGATGTATAAAGAGGAAATGGACCCGCATTTATGTGGAGTGAAAGTTTAAAAGAATTTAGGTAAAAAATACTCCAGTTAAGATTTGAACTCCGACATCCTTTTGTCAGCAAATAAGACTGGACAAGCTTTTCGTTTAGTCCAGGAGTCCACCGATGCGAGTGTGTAACATTTATTCTTTCATTATCATAATGTAACGTCTAAACTTGCGAAATAGGAATGAATACGTTTTTGCTTTAATATAGTGGGTTTTTCCAACTACCAAAAAAAAAATATGGGTGGTTAGAAATTATCATAAAACAAATATTTAAAGGTGTCCAATTAATTCTGAAAAAAGTATGTGCTTAGAAATAAACTCAAACGAATGAATTCTGGGAACCGCCACTTAGCGGCATTACAATCATAGTCTAAAGCACACATTTACTTTATAAATTGAAACGCGTTTTTTTTATCACCGAATTCTCTACCTGTTCAGTTTATACGCATCTATGATAATCACTCTAATGGGGTAGGGATGAGAAAGGAAGAATTTTAGAGGTAATCTACCTGCATTTGCCTGGACTGAGTGTAGGAAACTATTTAGAATAAAACACCATAGTGAAGACTGGGCCACGGTTTGAACCCGATCTAACCGTTATCAGCAGTCCAGTCTAATACAAGATTGAAGCCTTAAACCATTCAGCCACTGAAGCGGGTTTGAAACGTCTTAGTGATTAAAATCTCAGTACTACATTAAAAAGCGAATGGTAAGTTGGTGAATAGAATTAATTAGTAACTTTATATTGGGTGACCTGGTGGTCTAGGGGTAAAGTGTCGGACTTATGTGCTGGGGGTCCGGGTTTCAATCCTCGGTCCCGGAACAGATTTATCTGATTGCCAAACCCTTCCTTCACCTCCGAAAAGACGTGTATTAATCACAACTTATGAATGTGTGGAGTGCCAGGCCTCCACCGTGGTTTGGATCCCACGTTAAACTGTAGGTCCTCCATTTCATCTCACAATCACCCTACACATTACACATTAGCCTAAGTGCGTATAACCCGAACGGGTAGTAACACACGATGCTAACAATAAACTTTATATGTTTATGTAACACAATTCACAATATTAAGCTAGTGTATTCTAAAGCATATTTTTAAGGTGCTCTATCATACTTACTGTAAAGCATTAAAAGTTTTGAGTCTAAATAACAACGCTAAAAAACTAATTGACTGAGTGTAATTCCATGTACAACTCATTAAAAACTAAAAAATTAATATTCTGATACGTGAGTAGGGATGTGGTATATGATTTTTTTTTTTAAATTGATACTTTTCATTTCAAGCATCGAAAGAAAGGTATCGACAATAGTAGGTCGATGTCGCAATATTAAACATGAGATTTTATCAGAATATCATTTTTATTTGTGTTTTTATTTACGAACATGTTGATAAATTTTCCCTCTCTATATATTTAGAATGAATGTACCTATTTAGTTACAACGAAATATATCTTCTGTACCTTAATATAATGTTTCCTATGTTGTATTATAAATCGCAAATAATGATGTGATCACAAAATTGTAATATAGTCACATGTATATATTTCCGAATGAAGCAGCCGGAACTTTTTAATCAGATTATCAGAGTGTGGGTTTAAAAAAGATTGGATTAAATCATAAACAGCTGATTATTTTCTTTAGATACCAATCCAATTCCAAAGTGTAGGTAGGCCCTACTTATTTGAGTAAGAGTATTGAAACAAATATATATAAATTTAAAAAAGTATTGGCGTCGAAAGGAAACTATCGATAGCCATAGTCAAGTATCAATCATTTTTCCATATCCCTACACAGGAACATTTATTATTATTATTATTATTATTATTATTATTATTAACACCGCGTCTTACTACCCGTTCGGGTTATACGCACCTACGCTAATGTGTAATGGTAGGGTGATTGTGAGA
Organism: Timema douglasi; assembly: GCA_901482245.1. Classification (NCBI taxonomy): domain Eukaryota; kingdom Metazoa; phylum Arthropoda; class Insecta; order Phasmatodea; family Timematidae; genus Timema; species Timema douglasi. The sequence continues at coordinate 4,931 of CABEEJ010003802.1, forward strand.
TGAAATGGAGGACCTAACAGTTTAACGTGGAATCCGAACCACGGTGGAGGCATGGCATTCCCCACATTCACATACATACATACATACATACATACATACATACATACATACATAAAGTACAAAAAAATGTATTTTCATCAAAATCTAAAGTTCATGGTTTTGAGTATAACAATATGTATCTATACTTCATATGCATGAAAAAGGAAAATATAATTAAAGTATTTTATATCCCAAAAAGCAGGCGAGGTATTTATTATTAAAGAGTTAATTTAATCGCAAGAATATACAGTTTTAACGAGAAGGAGGGTAAATTAAGACTAAACTAAATATTCTGAGAATGTATATAGTCTTAAGCTTAAATATTTATTTTTAAAGTTATATTATTATAATGCATTTCCTTTAATACATATAAATACACCCATAATTTTTTTTAAATATCAAGACAAAATCTGACAGAGTTAATGTATAGGCCTAAAGACCGGTATTTTAATCGACTAGCTGGGTAAGCCTTTATCCAAGTAGAAATCACGTTCATTAATCTGATATATGAAGAAATGTCATGTCCTTCCTTCCAAATTCCTTCCGCATGAATTGTTCGAACACTTCTCAAGGTCCTAGAAATCTGAAATTTGTCAAGAAGATAGAGGGATCCCTCCATACAAATGAAAAATTAATAAAATAATAAAATTGGGACATTTCAAAATGGGGCACCGGGAATTTGGGTCTTGGGGATTCTATTAAAGAAAAACGTATTATGGAACGCAGAAAGTTCAAATTTAGCAGGCCGGTAAAATTAACACCCCAAAGAATTGATAATTCCTAAAATTTGATATTTTAAAGCTGGAGTTGGTGAAATGGGGAAAGGGGTCTCAAAGCTTTTAAAACTAAAATACCAATTATAATTCTTAGTCAATTGAAAGATATAATAATATCTGAAGGATCAAAAACTGAAAATAGGTTTATAATCATTTTCAATTGTATAAATATTTTACTTTATTTGATTTGCTAATATTTGAGGTAAAACTAGTATTAAATGAGGAACAATTTAATGTTCTGAATATAAATAAGTTGATAATAAAGAATGTAAATATAAAAATTCATCTAATGGGAGCTATTTGCGGGATAGAGAGATATTAGGTTTAGACTAATAAATTCAATATGACATACTGATGTTGATAGTTTAACTAATCTTTCCTTAGAAGTAGTTGTTAGATTACTATTAAATGGTTTCATATTGTGTTAAAAGATTGAAATTTGTCAGGCAGGGATAAGATACACCTAAAAGCTATGAAAACAAATGAGGGTAAAAAATGAAAGATTTGAAATCCAAATGGGGGTGTCCTCTCTAAAAATCCAAAGCTAATATAAGTAGAACACCTCACGTATGGTCTAAAATTGAAAAATCTCCTTACATGTAGAGGGTAAACCCCAAATAACCAGAAGAGTCTGACATTCTTTAATTTTAAAATAAGGATCAGTGAATTGGGCATGGAGAGGAAGTGGTGTGGATTTAATATTGCCACACGTATAAAAAAAACTTTTTGTTGCTGTATAAAATTGATACATTTGCAAGTAGTTACAAAGATAACCACAGATAATCATGAAAAAATGAAAATTGGTTCCAATAAATAAGGCGTTCGCAATTTCACAATTAATTAGAGAAAAGCTGCTTGGTGTAACTTAGTTTAAAATCGAAATATGGCGAGTAATTATAGGGTTACTTCATTTATGTTATTTGTTCAACTGTGATGATCTTTTTCACAATTATTTTTAGAAACAATGTAGTCTATATCATATCGCTTTACTTTTCTTATGATCACTTTTTAGCAAAGATTTTTAGATTATATCCATCTTTTTTTCTATTTTTCATGTTTGTTTACATAATTTAAACAACTGAAGGTTTAATATTTAAAAATAATATAATATTTGTTTATTTTTTCTTTTGGTCAATTTTATATTCTTAAAAAAGATAAAAACTACTATAGATTCCCCGTGTGAAAAACGTTCAAATAAGCTAGTATCATATATAATATTTTAACTTGTGTTTAGGAGGAACAAAGCAAGAACACGAAAAAACTTACCTCTATTTTTTCCCCCTCGTCATAGTACCCGTTCGGGATATTAACATATATGTATATATATTTTAATCTCCACCTCTAACTACCTGTACAGGTTACACGCATGTATGATAATTACTCTAATAGGGTAGGGATGAGGAAGGAAGCACTTTTAGAAGGAATCCACCCAAATTGTGTGGAAAGAGAATGGGAAACATGCTTAGGGAAAAACCCTTAAGTAGAACCAAACAGGATTCAAATCCCGATCTCTCTATCATCAGAGTAGGCCTATATATATATAATTATTTAGCACCGCCTCTTATTACCAGTTTGAGTTATAAGCTTATGTACTAATTGCACTAGGTGGCTTTAGGAGTGAAGAAGGTTATATTTATAAGAAATATACCAATATTTGCTTGGAGGGAGGTTGAAAATCAATTTTATAAATCCCACCGCCAGAGTAGAGCCGTCCAAGATTAGAACCTTGATCTCCTCGTCATTGAGAGTCTAGTCTACTGCGAGAGTAGCGCCTTATACCATGCTGCCACCAAGGTGGGTCACGTTATATCAATTAATCTAATGGATTATGAATGAGGAAGGTATAATTTAAAGAAAATGTACCCACATTTACGAAAAGTTAAAGTATTAAATAATTTTGAAAAAAAAAACACAAGTTTATTACATGCGGCAGGAATTCGATCTCCAACCTCCTCGTTGTCAAAAAATCATAGTAAATGGACTTTATATTTGGACCATGTACCCACCAGCGCGAGTTGCACTCTATCGGGAGAATGGAAAAACTTCCCTGAGTGGATTCAACCTAAACTTAAACCTGAACTCTCTCAAATCATAACCACTCCGTGTGGCCAATGTGTCTTGCCACAATGTGATGAAAGTGTTAATACAGGTTATTTAGGATTACTCTAATTACTTTAGGCAAGTGGACATACTAGATAACTAACACGAAGATGCTTTTATGGCTAATATAGTTTTTTAGCACAACATCTTACTAACCATTTGGGTTATACACTTATATACTAATTACAGTAATGGGTTAGTAACGTGTAAGGTTGAATTTAGAGGAAGCGTACCCGCATTTGCGTGGAGGAAGAGTGGAACACACTTTAGAAGAAAACCTAAGTAGACCCGACCGGGATTCAAACTCTGCTCCCCGTTATCGGAAGTCTAGTCCATTGAGAGAGTGACACCTTAGACCAGGAGCCTAAAACCTTTTTTTGGCACTGATATACTGAATAAACTTATCAATAGACCACGATCACACATCAATTGTCCATTATATTTTTGCTTTTTTTTTATGTCCAAACTTATTTAAATTCCTTATAACATCACCAATTATAACTGATCAAGGCTATTTTAGTTACACTCAAATATTAGTTTAAAGTACTTAAAATATTTGTGAGCTAAGAAGACTAAAATATCGAATTTTAATGACTATGGAGCTAAAAATAGGGATATGCTGTAATGATGTGGATTGGATAACATTAGCTCAAAATAGGGATAGGGTGTATTGAGGGGGACTGGATAGAACTAGCTAAAGATAGGGATAGGGTGTAATGAGATGGACTGGGTAGAAATAGTCCAAGATAGGGATAGGTTGTAATGAGGTGGGCTGGGTAGAACTAGATCAATATACGGATATGGTTTAATGAGGTGGACTGGATAGAACTAGCTCAAGAGAGGGATAGGGCATAATGAGGTGGACTGAATATAACACCTCATGATAGGGATAGAATGTAAAGAGTTGTACTGGATGAAACTAGCTCACGATAGGGATAGGGTGTAATGAGGTGGACTGGATAGAACTAGCTCAAGATAGGGATAGGGTGTAATTAGGGAGACTGTATGTAACTAGCTTAAGAAAGGAATAGGGTGTAGTGAGGTGGACTGGGTAGAACTAGCTCAAGATAGGGATAGGGTGTAATTAGGGAGACTGTATATAACTAGCTTAAGAAAGGGATAGGGTGTAATGAGGTGGACTGGGTAGAACTAGCTCAAGATAGGGATAGGGTGTAATTAGGGAGATTGTATATAACTAGCTTAAGAAAGGGATAGGGTGTAATGAGGTGGAATTGATAGAACTATCTCAAGACAGGGATAGGGTGTAATGAGGTGGATTGGATAGAACTAGTTCAAGATAGGAATAGGAGGCGTATTCCTTTAAGTGCGTTAATGAATCCTCGAGTTGCTAATTACATAGAGTAAGTTAGTAAGTAAGCTTTATTACGTGATAAACTGGAAATTGCCGCGAGATCAACCGGTCGATCAGGATCGACTGGTGGCCGACCCTGCTTTAGACCATGCGGCTATCGAAGCAGGTAGCTTAATATAGGTATTGATTAATTAAAACCCCTCAGAGCTAAAATAGTAATCAAGAAACTTTTTTAAACAAGGATTTGTTTATTCAATTTTAAACATATACGGATTTGACATATCCTATTAAATAAAATGCAATCATCATACCCGTCATACGCCAGCATACATGGACTCTCTTGGGCCCACCGCTGGGTAATTAAATTAAAATATACATTTTATAATACTCCCACACATGATTTTGAATATGTTAGGGAAGAGGTAAATTATTGAAGGCCCCTCAAAACCTATTCAAGTCGTCTTTGGTCATTCTTTTTAATAATAATAATAATAATAATAATAATAACACAACATAAAACAAAAATAGGCCTGCAACGGAAATTAAACGAGCAAATCCGAACTCTCTTAAAAGTAATAATATGAATGAAAGCCAAAATATAAATAATATTTTGGTGAAAAGGTGACCCATTTTAACCTTCTCGGACTATGGTGTGGTCAACACAAACAAATACTACGCACACAATAAAAATGTTCTTTAATCAAATATGTTTAACCCCTTTTGGATAAATGAAAAATATATAATAACAAAGAAAGCCTCCAGAAGCAATTTAAATTTCAATCAACATCATTCAGATTGTTTATTCTCTCTTAGCAAACAAATGATACAGTTCATAGTCAAAAAGAGAGNAAAAAAAGTTGTACATAAGTTTTAATACTATGATCTTTAACAGAAGTGGTTGTAAATCTAGTTAGAGCTATCATTAGCAAGTGGCGAATCTAATTATCATGTAGCTCCTTCCTTAAACAAAATGTTCTTAGTGCTACCATCTATTAGTAGCTCGATGAACGATTTGCACCTTAGTTTGGTGTGATCATAAATGGTCCCTACCGTAGGTTCACTTTGCAAAGTTTTAGTAAGTAATAAATAAATAATTACACAAATTACAATAAACCCGTGAAAAGAATGATCCAAATATACCCTTAAAAACAGATTCAAATAGCCCTTGAATACTACTTTATTTATATCAAATTACATGCTTCAGGTGCCGAATTTCCTTAAGCCTCACTCTCGCAATAGACTCAATTGCCTACTATGCAGATATCCGGGGTCTAATTCCGGTCGGGTGTACTGAGGATGTATTTTCTTAAATGGTTTTCTACTTTCTCATTTTTCACGCAATTGTTAGTGCACTTCACATAAATTAAACCTTCCTCATCCCTAACACGTTATCATAATAATTCCCTAAGCGTATAGCCCAAATGGGTATATTATATTATATATATAATTTTCAATATGTATCATATTTGTATTTTATATATTAATATATATTATATTGTAAATTTATCATAAAATATATTATTATTATTATTATTATTATTATTATTATTATTAGCACCGCGTCTTACTACCCGTTCGGGTCATATGCACTTACGCTAATGTGTAATGGTAGGGTGATTGTGAGATGAAATTAAGGACCTACAGTTTAACGTGGAATCCGAACCACGGTGGAGGCCTGGCATTCCCCACATTCACAAGATGTCTTGTCAGAGGTGAAGGAAGGGTTTGGTATCATAAAATATAAATATATGTATATACATATATATTATATATTGATAAATATACATATATTTAAATATTTTAAATTGAATCTTGTTTTATACTTTGGTTTGGACATGTTGAAAGGATGAGTTTGGATCGAGGGACGAAGCAAATAATGAAGGTAGAATGTGTATGGATCGAAAGGAAGGGGTAGGCCATGTAAGACCTGGCCAAATGGGTTAGACGAACGTGTGAAAATGAGAAACATTAAAATCTTTAAGAATAAAAGAGTATGTATGACACGGTGTATGGATCTTGTTGAAGCCAAGGAAGTATTCAAGGATAGGGAAGTGTGGAGAAAGCTAGTGAAGATAAATTAAATACGAAGCTGTTTTTTTGTTGGTGATGTATTCACAGTTTCTTGTTCACCCCGTAAGGGAACGGCATGATTAGGTATGTATCTATGGCTTTTTCAGGCTATCGGAATGTATTAAATAAATGCCTCAAAGGACATACAATTCGGGAAGTGTAGATCAATGCCAACATTTTTCTAAAGGATTCTTCTCTCAGCGTAACCTCAAGCATTTGGTGTTATTCTAACAATAATATTTGATGTAGGTTTTAATTCTGCCTTGTTACATAATAGAGGAGGCGTTCAATGAAGGAACATTTTGTTTATTTAAAATAATCTTTTTCGATATGACACATTTTTTATATAGATTTTGGGTTCTTCCTTATAAAGACATCATGACAATTACTTCGTACTGCCTACACTTTAATGTACAACAGATTCTTGAGAATGTTACAGGCATGGCTGAACACTGTAGTAGGAAGGTATATACTAACTCTGGCGAAGGTCTGGCCCTGGGATTTATATTTATTTGAGATAGTTAAGGTGCACATTCTAAACCGATTAATTGTATCAGCACACGAGAATTTCTATGAGCTTGAGTGAAAGGGGATATCAATTTTTCTAGGAAAGGTATTTCACATTCCCAAGGGTTCTTTTACATGCCACAATCGACAATGGATCGATGGCTTTACTTCACCTCCGAAGGAAGTTGTGTTAAGGACTTTTAGAACTCAAGAAAAATACGTTGACCCCGGTTGAGTTTGAACCCAAGAACATTGGGTCCTGAGGCAAACATTTTACAACAAGACAACCAAGTTTGACCTTGGCCTTATTAATTGTCATTAATTTCAGACTGGGAACTGTCAGCTAAGTGGCTGGTTTAACTTGGGAGAAATTTATGAGAATGGGTTCTGAAATTAATTTTTTGCTTAATTTATCAATTTCAAAGCTAGTTCCAATACACACCCCTCTTTTGGTATACATATTTCATAGCAACACTACTTTTGCATCGGTTTTCAAATGCAGTTTATATGGAGGCCTGCATGAAGGAGTAAGGCTGTTGAGGAACTCAAGTGGGCTAGCAAACAACTTGACTTTCCAGTTGTTTTAGAACCTCCTCATTGACAGACATCGTATAGTCGGACACAGTATTGACATATTTTCAAAGGTTAATATATACCTGGCTGTACGACGATTACCAGAGGATACCTTACCTCTAGGTATAAGTTTATTTGGCACTTCTATTAAGTCATTTTACAGCCTATTGATCATTATTGAATAGCTTCAGGAGCCATGAACTGTAGTGCAGGTATTTTGAACGTAATCTACTTATCAGACGGCATCACAAACTTAGACGTAAAAAGGTTATATTCTATACCTTTTTACTGTAACGACTCTATATGAATGGGTAAACACCGGTACACATTGACGTAGATCTTCACCCAACAAAATTACTTCACCACCAAAAGGGAAGCTATGTTTTACTATACTTTTCAATAGTTTATCTGTCACATTTATAGAATGAATTTGCATCATGGTCAATTCATCCTAAATTATCAATTTTGTTTATCTGATTTAAATTGCGTCGGCTGAAGTCACCCACATCCTGAGCGATGACGTTTCAACTAAGGGGACAGATAACTTGAATAGAAAATTTGCCCGGCTTCCCTTTAAAAGGTTAGTGGCTATAGTAAACCAAAGCTATGTTTAAAAAAATAGTTAAACAACGAATAAATAATCAAACTAATAAAGATAAACACAAATAAAAAATATGAGAAAAATAGTATGGTAAATAGTTTGTATATTGTAAGAACTGCATTTTCCTTAGTAGTTAATTTGATAACATCATGAAAAGATAAGAAATATCAATGTAGCCTACTCTATTTGCTACCTTACAAATTGAAAATAACCTAAAACATTACTCTCTAAATATGTTTAAAAGTGGCAAATCCAACAGACAAATAAAAGCTATACAGTATAAAGCCGATGTAAAACTGATTACTTTAACCGCAAGGCAACACGAAAAAATAACTAGGAGTTTTAGTAGATTTCTATAAAAATGACCGTGGTCTTAGCACGATCATAAGATTTGTGAAACGGAGTAATAGAAATGGTTAAAGAAACATAACGGAAAAAAATGGAATCAAAGTTCACCAAGGAGCACAAAAGAAATAATTAACGCGTTTACATAAACGTTATTAAGAATAAGCATTATGGCTTTCCATAGAGCATAGCGGTTCGATGATAACTGTGCTGTAGCTCCTAGGTGGGCGCTAGTTTTCCTCCTTGATTTTTAACTATTAATCGCAATTCTAATGGACTCCGTTTGAGAATATCTTTGTTTTGTTCCTCGTTTATATTTAGGATGTTATAGTCTTTGAGATCAGTAGTTTGGTGATTTAAAATTTGGAAAATATGTTTCAATTTAATGATCTAATAAGTAAATAAAAAAAGATGTTATACCATGCAGAGAAATTCTTTATTCTATTAGTTTAGGAATTTTGGAGCCTCCTATTTCATCCAAATAGGACTCAATTTGTACGTTACGTTCAAAATCTTGGATTTTTCAAGTTTCTGATTTTTCTAAAGGAGATAGCATGCACCAGAGCGTCCATACTAAATTTAACCTCTACAAGACTCCATTTTTAGGCTTAGTCCTAAATTTTGGAACTGCCATCTTTTATTTTTCAAGTTTTAGATGATTCACATAAACATGGCATGATCTATAACGTTCATACCAAATTCCAGCTCTCTAAAACTCAATTTGCTTGTTTTGCTCGCAATTTTGAAACCGCCATTTTTAAATTTTCAAGGTTTATATATTCACCATAAAAGACATGCTCGTCAGTGGCAAATTTCGACTCTAGCTAGAGTATCTGGAAGTGGGAGAAAAAGCCCTGAAAAAACATGCAGACATCACATGGATTTAATATATGTATATATTGAATACAATTATCATTGCATCATTAATTCATTATGACTCTGTCTAATGGCCGATATGGCCAGTGAAATTTATTTTAATTAACATTCAAATTATGTTTAAAATTATTAAAAATAAAATAAAGTGAGAGAGAGTTTTTGATTGATCTATGAACAATTAGATTTTTCATTGTCCTCAACATAATTTGGATTTTTTATTTTTTATTACAGCGTCTTACTACCTGTTCAGGCTATACACATAATTTGAACGTTAGTTGGAACATATGTTTTGCACTGGTCAATATTGCCTGTCAGACAAAGTGATATTGTAATATTGATGTTTAAATTACTAAGTGCACACGATATTTGGTTTGGATTACAATAAATCCATAATTTCTCGAACAATTGACCCACTTTGGACATTTTTATCTATATTTAAAGCTTCGGTGGCCACGTAGTCTGAGGCGCTACTCTCGCAGTATAATATACTTCCGATGACGGGGAGATTAAGATTCAAATCTTGGTCGGGTGTATTGAGGGTGGTTTTTCCGAAATGGTTTTCCGCTCTCTATCTTCGCAAATGCGGGTACACTTACTCCAAATATAACCTTTCTTATCCCATTAGCGTAATTAATACGATAAGCATATAGCCTAAACAGATAATAAGACTCGGTGCCAAAAAATAATAATCTGGGACAGTGCCAAAGTGCTATGGTTATTTTTAAGGACGGATAAGTGTAATTAAACGTTAATATTAATAATAATAATCTGGGACAGTGCATAAGTGTTATGGTTATTTTTAAGAACGGATAAGTGTAATTAAACGTTAATATTAATAATTTTATAGTGTCAAGCATTCTATAAAGCACGAGTTTATTTTAAACACCTTCTTCCCCAAAACCTAATTAAGATGAAATATTAATTTCGATGATGTTATGATGGGATTTTATAAGTTTTATAATTTTGGTAGAGATTTATGAAAAATAATTAAACTTCTGAAAAGAACATGCATACTGCATAGAAAATGCACACAGATATTTACTATCATTACATTAGTAATTTCTCACTAATACATTATAAAAATTACTAGAAAATAAGAAATAATTGTATTGGAACAGTAATAAGAATAGGCTATTTATTTAATTTAGTTTCAGACCCATTTCCAAAATAAGACAAATGATATTATTTTTAAATACTTTAATAATATTAGATCACTAAAATTAATCTAGATAATTCATCCAATATTAGTAAATAGATGAAATATTAGCTCCATCACGTCAAAGAAAAATTACAATAAGACAAAGTCTATGCCTCTTTTGACTATTAAGTGAGTAAGAGATTAACTCAGCTTTATTTTTATCATTTTCACACTAATTAGAAGCAAAGAAAGGTTTATACAAAACCGGCCGAGCGAGATTTATACTCATTTATTAATTAACTTTCAGAGAAGATAAGAGAATCTAGATTCTAGACTAATGACTTAAGAACGAAAACCAGGCTTGTCTGCTATCTTTTGAAAAAAGGAAGGGGGTTGAAATGATAGATAAATAATTTGAGCCTGTTTCATTGAAACTTTATTGTTAGAGTAACTCAAATTATTTTTTAAAACAGATTGTTATTGATGGCGTGCAATTATTCATAAAACTTGTAGCCTGTTTCATAAAATAATATTATACTGTTGTTACTGGGCGTGGAATAATTCATAAAATTTGTACCCTGTTTAATAAAATCATATTTTAATCAGGTGTATTTCTATATTGGTTGTAGAAATATCTATTGCAGTAATTTATTGCCTTTCATAAACATATATATCCACAGTGAATATCAAGTAATTATCTACCTAAATACTGATTGTTATTAAATTCCAACATGTATCTTAGTGCTGTTAGGTTCACTTTCTCTAATTATTAGCCAAAAGTTTATCAACGCCAGTAAAATCTCAATACTATGAATAATTACCAAAATGAAATTTATTATAAAGCTATCATACATTACATGGTTGAGAATCTGTCTTGTATTTTTCTTTTTGTGGTACCAAGTGTTCAAAAACCTAGGACTTCAAGAAATAGTTAAAATATAATAATATTGTAGACATTTTGGCTTCAAAATATTTTGTATATTTAAAATATTAAAATTGGAAAGTTTTTTCCTAAGCCTCCCCGCCGAGAAAATAAGAATTGGAAGGAAATAAGACTATAGAAATTCAGAAGTGGGAGTAAATCAGGATTTAAAAACAGAATAAGTGGGGTAAAATCACATCAGTATTGAGAAAGGTAGAAGAAGTGAGTATAAATCAATATCGATAAAAGACAACTAAGTAAAAGGAAATCATTATTGAGAAATAAAAAGTAGGAAGAAATCAGTATTGATAAAAGGAGAAATGGAAGGAAATCTCTATTGAGAAAGGAACAATATATAGAAGCAAATCAATATCGAGAAAATCTCAGGAAGTGGGGGGAAAATGTTTGTAAAATATGAAATATTTTTATTGTTTATTATTGCATTGCCTCTTACTATCCGTCTGGAGTACCCACATAATGTGGTTAGGATAGTGAAGCTGGAATTTTGGAGAAATGCACGAGCATTTACGCGGAGAGAACGGGGGAAAACATCTAAGAGAAAACGCTTTAACACAGCCAAAATCAGATGAAACGGATGTTTTTCCCCGCGTACCAACATAATTATGTGAATTACGCTGTTTTCACAATCTTTCACATAAGTGACAAATAGTATATATTTGTACAAATAACAATTCCGGAACCTCAATGAAAAGAGAGGTATTTAACCATGTATTTGACGATATAATACTGTTCAAATATTTTAAATATATTATTAACATTCAGAGGTTAAAACATCAAGCTTCTTGAATGCGTTTTAGAAAATATAAATATTCAATAAGAGTTTTTTCTCTCCACATCTATACATAGACAACACATTAGAGGAAAACAAATGAAATCGTCACATATATTTAAAGTGATTTAAAAATAAAATTTATAGCACATAATATTGTTGTTTTTTTTTCATTTATTTGAGGTATTTTAACGCGCACTTTCTTAACTAACTGATTATATCAGCACACAACTTAAAAACTAATTTAAATCTAAAACAGACACAACATCCAGACCCTGGTCGGCCGTTAATTCATCATTGTGAAAGAGGAAACCCTCATTTCACTAATGATAAATTTTTCAGCCGCGCCAGAAATAGAGCCCGGGACGCTAAGCTCAATATTCTAGCACGCTATCAATTGAGCTTAGGTGTAGGACCACATGATATAGATAAAGAAATAACAAAATAGCAGATATGATACATAATATTAACTTTTAAAAAATTGTGGCTTTTAGTCTATCGTTGTTTTAGATTTGTTATAGACTTTATAGTTTATTTAAAACTTTCCAGTAAGTACTAATGCTGTCATTGTGATGGAAGGGTTGGTATGGAAGGGAGTACGATATAAGTTATTTCTTTAGTTTTCGTGACAAAACAGCTATTTCCTTGAATATTTGTCACTAGCATAATTACATTTGATTTGAGTCATTTTAAATAAAAATAAAAATTATCAGATACTTAAGAACTCTTGAGATTACTGTGTGTAGAAAAATACTCTCTGGCATCAACCCGCAATCTAGCCATACTGACCGAATGACCGCCATCTGTTGGTGAAGATAGTGCCAAATTATGAAAATAAAGAGTGTCTTTTTGTTATAACATCAAACCCTCAGCTGTTAATACGTGTAGAAAATTAAACTTAAGCTATCCTATTTATTAGAACAATATTTTATTTATTTGGACCAAAAAACTTGTTTCGCTAAAAAAAACTACAAAACACTTACCTTAACTCTTGGTCCCATATAGTCCACCTTAAAAAAATTATATGGTGGGGAAATAAAACTGTATAATTTAATACAAAATATAATTTATGTGTTTTTCCCATGCAAAATAAATATGAAATCTCAAACTGGTATTGGTTGAGGAGAGGTGTCAGGTATCTGAAATTTATAAACTAGTACTAAAAAGAATTGATAAAAATACCTATCCAGTAATTCACTGGTTTGAAAGAAACGATTCCTCACAACTTTAGATATAAGTTAGGATGAAGTTTCTAACTGTAATGTAGACTATTTATTAGGTAAGATGGACATGCATATCAGCTGAAATCGTGTAATGTAAATTATATTTCCTCTGTCCCAAATACCCCCTAAACCCCACAAAAAGTAAATTAACATTGTATCGTTATCTGATATAACTTTCACTCATCACACAAATATAGAAGGAAAAAGTTACGAAAAACAAAGAGGAAATAAAATTAAAATAAAATTAAAGATAAAATAATTTAGAACTTCACATGAACTACATGAAACTTACAGATTACAAAATGAAACTAGAATTGTTTAAATTTAGAAAATACTTAACACTCCTTCATCAAGATGTATAGAGAATTTGGAAGTGTTATAAGCCACCCATTTTAATTAGATTGGTAGCCATATTGCTAAATATATTATTAAAAGAAAACTGTATTTGTACTCAAAATAGCGGCCATGTAATTCTTCCTAGCACGAGCAATGTAGGTCTGGATTATTAATCTCCATTAGACAATATTCGAAGAAAACTATTTCTATCTATTCTATGAATTTATTAAATAGTAAGTCAGAGCGTTGAGATAAAAACATCATAGAGAAAAAACACCTTTTTAACAAATCTACTAACTATTATTATAAATGATTTTATTTTAATTAAAAACAAATTTAATTTTAATTTGATTTATTTTTCAAATGTTAGTTAATAACCATTAAACACCCTTAATTTTTTAAATCAATCTACAAGTCTTTTTGTTTGTCTAAAATATTATTTTCACCTTTAGTTCTTTATTTATTGTACTTTTTTTAAATAATAAGATTCCACAGTTCTACTACCTAATTTTATAAATCAATAAAAACCGTTTGATGGATAGCCGAATGGGTAGTACTACATGTAACAACATTATATGTAAACTATTATATACAACAAAATTGATTTCAATAAAATTATAGTTTAGGGTTCCTTATAGATTTCAATCCCGTTTTTGAACAAGTATTTAATTTTTTTTAGTAACGTTTGTTATTTGATTGGTAAGAAGTGATAAATGATAAAATTATATCTATTTCTTCTTTAATTTTGATTCCCTTCTCCTTATTTGATACTAGCCTAGTCTTTTATGACGACATGTTTTGGTGTTATAATAGATGTTACACCATTTTCAGGGGTTGTTTATGATATAGATGATATTATGTTATATACAGATTATACCACAAAATTTCTGAAAATATGTATTTAAAAGAATATCAATTTTGATGTATTACATATTATATATGATACCTCAAAATTTTCACAAACTTTCTGATACGTATTTTAAAGAATATCATCTTTATTATAAATAAAACCTGAAGATGGTGTAACATCAATAATAACATCGAAACATGTCATACAAGAATAAGCTAATATCAAATATGTAGTAGAAAATAAAAATAAATATAAAGAAGATATAATTTTATAAAGTACATACATTTAATAAATATCATCCTCATCTTCTTCTTGGATAATAATGACGTCTTCTTTTGCCACATTGCACTACACTTGATAACATCTTATTATGCATACGCAGGATTAAGGCGAAGATGATAAGACGATATTTATCCAAGGGCGTAGAAAGGACAGGGTGATTGGAAAGGTGCCAGGTCCATTTGTACAGTACGTATATACAATTTTACTGGGTAAATTTATAGTAACATTTTCTTGCACACTTCACCCCCAAGAAAAATAATCTTTATACTTTCTTGAATGTATCAACTTTCGCCACAACGATCAAACTTTCCATCAGGGCCACAAACAAGTATTGTGTTTGAAGATTTCTTTCCATTGTGATCCACAAATATAGATCCATAGTCATTAGGGACCTAAATCCTTCTTAATGTTACACTTACCCGCTTCGTTGGCCACATGGTATAAAGCGCTACTCTAGCAATTGACTTGACTGCTGATGGCGGAGAGATCGTGGTTCGATCCTGATCGGGTGTACTGAGGATGGTTTTTCCTAAATAGTTTCACACACACCCTTTCTCTCGCTCTCTCTCTCTTCGCACAAATGATGGTATATTTTCTCTACATTCAACCTTCCTCATCCCTAAAACCGTTAGCGTAATTAGTTCATAATCGTATAACCCGAATGAGTAGTAAAACGCGGTGCTAATAAATCAGTTACACTTACTGATTTTCACAATTTTATTGGTGCAATATGTTTAAAGCAGGAAAAACTACCAAAAATTACCTCTACTAAAATCAGGGTAGGGTGAAAATTGTTTATTTTTCTAATAAGTGTAAATCTAAATTTATTTATAATTCATGTTTAGTGTCTTAGGCGTGCCTAAGTCTCAAATATTTATTCGTCTTAAATATAAGACAAAATATAGACAGTAGTTGCTATATAGGCCTATCTTTTAAGCTATGGTAAAATTATAGATACATTTAACATTATATTTAGAGGTTTAAGCAAGGCCTTAGTAGCTTTCAACGTTCGAAGAAAATACAGATATAACATTTTGGGAGGAATTTGATGTTGGAATCAAAGAAATAGTACCATCTTGGCAAATAGTGTTTTTATTTATCAAAGCATCTGTAGCAAAACGGGAACATTTTAATACAATTTTTATTCAAATAATTGCAGTCATTTTTTTTATGAAACAAACAAAAATATTTTCATGAATATCCCACCAAAGTTCTAGAGTTTATTTTCCATATAATGACCTATTAATATACTGCAATTAATATATAGGCCCTACCTAATTTGAAATAATTATAAACAAGTCGGTGTTTTGTTTGTAAAAAAATAAATGGTTCAGTGCACCGCACTGACTTTCTCACTATTTACCTCAAAATAGACATCTTTACTTAGAGATCATAAGATATTATGTGAAACCAAATAAAGTGTATGTATAACTATTTTTAGCACCGCGTCTTACTACCCTTCGGAATACACACATTATGTATTATTTACTCTATTGTATTAAGGATGAGGAAGGTTAGATTTAGAGGAAGTGTACCCTAATTTGTGTGGAGTAAGAGAGTAAAAAACCATTAGGAAAAACACCCTCAGTACACCCGACCGAGATTCGACCCTCAACTTCCCTCTCATCGACCATCTAGTATAATGCTAGAGTTATGACTTAGACCATGCGGCCACCTAAGTGGGTAAGTGAAATTGCATAATTTGTTGCAAAAACATAAGGGGAAAAACATAAATTAAATAATATTCATAGCTACAGAAACATATTGAGAAAAAAAGGTACATCTCTGCTCACCAAAGAGTTTAACTATCAACTCCCTTTCCCGGACCTCTGCAATTTTAAAAATAAACTTACTTGTATTTAGGAGAATATGGGCTTTATAAAAATATATTTCAAATTCACGTTTTTTATTTTTATTAGTTCTACAACTTGTGAAGAATTATTTATTTACGATCTCAAATATATGCGTAGGTATGATCAAAATTGGAGATATCAGCTCATGTAAAATATCCTCTGAATAATTTTATAGCAAAATTAGATGCGCCATATATTTTGAAATGTTAAACAGTGTCTAAACATGAATTGTAATCAAATCCGAGAACCGATTTATATAAAAACTCTTTTATATCACTAGGTGACCTGGCGGTCTAGGGGCAAGGTGTCAGACTTATATGCTGGCGGCTGGGGTTCAATCCCCGGTCCCGGCATAAATTTATCTGATTACCAAACCCTTCCTTCACCTCTGACAAGATAGCTTGTGAATGTGAGGAATGCCAGGCCTCCACCGTGGTTCGGATTCCACGTTAAACTGTAGGTCCTTCATTTCGTCTCACAATCACCCTACCATTACACATTAGCGTAAGTGCGTATAACCTGAACGGGTAGTAAGACGCGGTGCTAATAATAATAATAATAATTTTATATCACTACCCTTAATGTTAGGGTTGGATATAGAATTTAAAAAAAAATCCTCTAAGGAAGCTTACCTGAATTACCTTGTTTTAACCTGATCGGTAAAATTATATACAAACACAGACAGATGGCATTTTTAAAACAACTTTTTCGATTTCAGGGGTCCATGGAACTTTAAAAATGGTTACTCACCTATCAGTCACCTTTTAATATAATTAAATTTCAGCATTTGATTTGGAAACAAACGTTTAAAGATGTTACACTGACTTCTGTACACACAAATTTCTCTCCAGGGTTTATACATCCTAAATATCTGTAGCATAAGCATACACACATATTCTACATTAAGATGGGCCTTCCCCTGAAGTCAAACCAGTCGTCCTTCTCACTATAGTTGGCCCCTTTAGTAACTGATCCATGAGAAAGCCCACGCCGGTCAAAAACCTCAGGTTTGGAGTGGCATACTGTTTTCACATTAAGGAAAATAATTAGTTAATCAAGAGTAGAGTTGCTTTTTACTTACCGCATTTACATAGCCTATACTTAAAATCTTGGCACCTAAAGATAATTTATTCCATATTTTAAAAACACTTCATTAAAGAAAACACTAGGTTGCTCCACCCGGACACATTTATCATAAACATCAACACGTGATTAGTGTTCGTTGCAAAAACACAATGTGCTATAATTTATTTGTGAACAGTAAATATACAATAACGTGAATCATTTACTTACTTACTTTATGGCATTGGGAATTCAAAAGTTCATGGCCACACTCACAAAATTACGCCACCTATCCCTATCTTGAGCTAATTCCATCCAGTCCACCTCATTACACCCTATATCATTAGATAGCTCTATCTAGTCCACCTCATTACACCCTATCCCTATTTTGATCTAGATCCAGTCCACCTCATTACACCATATCCCTATCTTGAGCTACTTCTATCCAGTCCACCTCATTACACCCTATACCTATCTTGAGATAGTTCTATCCAGTCCACCTCATTACATCCTATCCCTATCTTGAGATAGTTCTATACAGTCTACCTCATTACACCATATCCCTATCTTGAGATAGTTCTATCAAGTCCACCTTATTACACCCTATCCTTATCTTGAACTATTTCTATCCAGTCCACCTCATTACACCATATTGTTTCAGGTTCATTTTAATG
The DNA here is from genome assembly GCA_901482245.1 of Timema douglasi. Lineage (NCBI taxonomy): Eukaryota > Metazoa > Arthropoda > Insecta > Phasmatodea > Timematidae > Timema > Timema douglasi. Next base: position 23,260 of record CABEEJ010003802.1, read on the forward strand.
TTATCTCCCCATCTTATTAGGTCCTCCCAATGAGCTCTTCCCGTTGGATTTGCCAGGCAGTATCCTGAACATGGTTATAGATTCTCCCATTCGCACGTGATTCAAAAATATTATTATGTATAAATTTGTGTATTAAATCACATTGACAAGTTTAGTTAGCATGAACCAAACCTTTGGGCACGTGTACAAAGAATTCGGTCTCGTTTTGTCTTTCTAGTTTGTGGCAGAGAGGTCGGGGCAAGAATCTCGGGCAGGTTTACAGAGGTGGTTTGAACCTAAACAGTTTTACAATTCTTCCTTTATGCAAATGCAGGTATTTTTCCTCAATATGTAACTTTCTTCAGCCCTACACTATTAGCTTAAATAAATATGCAGTTAGCAGGAAGGGAGATTAAAACGTGGAACACGTAAAAATGAGAAGTATGAATTAAGATTGTTAAGCATGGTTATTAAGAGTGTGTGAGTACACATTTATAACTTCGAGTGAAGTTCAAATCGAGTTCGAATGAAAACATGAAATTTTTTTCATGTTCGAGTAGTATAGAGCAATATTTTTAATATAAATATTTCAAGTTGAATTCCTATAATAGTTCCATTTATAAATTATAAGTACAAACAAATACTTTTTAGAATGAACATATTTGTGAAAAGATTATATTCTCACAAATTAAGATTTTTAAATGGCTATTCAATATAACTGTACGATTATTTTTCTAACCAGACAAAAGGAAATGATGAGGGACTATTTGATATGAAGTAATATCTTAAAATTGAATAAAATTATTTAAATTCTGAGGTTTCGAGAAAAAGTCAAAAACTCTGAGTATTCTAAAATTTCTCAAGTTTTGTAAAAATTGAATTTTCGAGTACTCACACAATGTTAATATTTATATTTATTTTTATTTAGCAAAATCTTTACTTCAATGGAGGAAAGATGGCTAAGTAGATTTGTTACTATAATATAGTTGGTTTAAATTTTAAATGCACACAATTAAATATACTACTATAAATCAACCATAGTATTAAACCATTTTGACATGCTGATAATTTTGCATTACAATATTAATTTGGGCTCCCTCCTCCAAATCTGTGCTGTGACCATTTTATAAAAAATGTTAATTATTTTACTTATAAATTTACCGAAAATTTAAACAAATCTTTAAAATAATATTCAGTTTCTTTCACATGGGTAGCTGGCATATACGTGATTAGTTGTGTTAATGTTAGTTAACATAATTACAAGTGATTTGCTCTGGTGGACACAGAGGCAAAGGCGTCAGTCTCATTAAGTTTGGTTTGCTGGTGAAGGGAAAGTCAAAAGCGTATTTTCACAAATGTATTAATCTAATAATACCTAACAACAAAATAATATTTTTGCTCTAATTTTATGAGTTTTTCTTTACAATTATATCAGAATAACATGAATTAGTGAGCAAACAAATATTATTACTAGATTTTTACACTGTTTCGCTGAAGTACTAGACTTATTTGTAGTAACAACATCATGATTTTATATAAAACCCTTATTTTTAGAGTGCTTTATTAAGTTTTTATCTAGTATCTTCCTGGGAAAAGGCACATTGTTTCTTAAAAAGAGAAATTAGTTATTCATGACTGAGTTCGAGCATAAGGAAAGATTTAGAATGACATCCCTCCGAATGTGGAAAGGTTACTTCTTGATGTGATGGATCATACCACAATAAGATTGCAGCAATGCAAGTCAAACAGCAGTTATGTTAATGCACTATAAATGTATATCAGCAATTCATAAACGCCAGAAACCAAATGGGTGTATAACGTTACTGGAGGGATCTGTCAGGCGGTAGAACAAGCAAGAGAGGAAGGAAATAAAAATGACAAGACAATTTGTGTTGTGACCACCATGTTAAATTACAAAATTTGACTCACAAAGATCCATTCTAGAATTCTATAAAATCAGTTACCATTTAGGTCTTAATGATCAATCAAAAAATATGGATATTTTTACTTTTCAGATTGGAAATTATCAACTTTTAAACTACGTTTACAAGTATATATATATATATATATATATAGGTATAAGGTCATAGAAAATATTTTTTTAAATTCCAGTAAACACCAAACTCATTTACTGTTGAAGGTTTTATCAATATTACTTTTAACCTAGGCACAACATTTGATTGGAAATATCCAAGCTACCTAGGTGTCTCCTTTATTACTCCACTGGCAAGGTATTTGAAGTGCCCAGCATGCCAACGCTGATGCACATGGGAGTATCAAAGGCGTCCGTGTGTCAAATCACTATTTATTGTGGAATACGTAAATTATGTAAAGCTCGGAACTGTAGTAAAATTCTCAATATATTTTGAAGAAATTATAAGGCCATTCTCTGAAATAGAATATATCCCTCAAACAATAACCACTCATTGACGGAACCCCCGGCTTGTATATTTTAAAATGTTTATTTTTCCTTCTTTGCTAAATCTTTTAAACAGAAATTGTACAAACATAGGCACAGCTGATTAATAACTAGTCTTATTAAACTAATAAATATTAGTGAAATTAATGAATATTCAAGAACTATTGTGTAACACAATTTACTGCCCCTAAGGATGGTTAGAGTAGTAAAGTATTCAATATTAGAAATAATATTGATATAATTGTGAAATAATCCATAATAATCTAATCCAATCCTAGTGTATTAAGGGTGTTTTTAATTAAATGGATTTTCATTCTCACTCCACGCAAATTTGACTGCATTTCCTCTCAATTTTATCCTATTGATCACTACTCTATTAGTATAGGACGTGGATAGTCCGCTTGGATAGTAAAACGTGAAGCTCGTGTAAGCTATTATTAGAAATAAGTGCTTAAAACTACTAGTCCATGTTTAGAGGTATTTATAAAAAATACATAAAAATAATATATATATATATATAGCCAATAATTCCATTTTGAAAAAAAATATTTTTTTACAAGATTTAAGTTTAAAAAAAATGGTTCAACCTTTTAGAGACTATAAAATGTGTACAGATATACACACAAATGGTACTCTGTAAAATAAATGTGAAACCTTAGGGTGGGAAGGGGTGGGGGATGTAAAATTACATAGCTTTAAAATCTTGAAACATGTTTTTTACAGTCCGATAGTACTTTCTCGATTAAAAAGTCAAAATCAAAGTATGTATCCTTCGTTTAACCTGAGAGGTAGAAAGCTTATTTTAGACTATTCCACTATGTTATAGATTATAGTTAATAAGGGCGAATTGATGGAAAGAGATGGTGTGGTGTGATGCTCTATCACTAGTACCAAAACAACAGTTCAAGGACGAAAAAAACACTGTAAAACATTAAAAACTATCAAGAAACAACTCTTTGAGAGGAATTATTTTGACCACTATGTTTACGAATGCAATCTATGCTTTTTTCTACACTATAATATCATCAGCAAAAACTTTAAATTATTTAAGAAAAATGACATGGATGGTTTAAGAATAAAAGAGAGTTGCCTTTCTTGTAGCGTTTGAAATTCAAACTTCAATAACACTTTTTAGGTCATTTTTAGGCTTTTCCAGTGTGAGACGCCTGTAATGTCAAAACATCAAAGTTTCCAGCTAATATAACATACATTTTTGTATTACCTTCCCCAGGGGGTGGGGGGGGGAAGACGTTCGAAATAAATGTCAATCTCATTATAGTCTGTATTTCCGGTTAATAGAGGTTAGGATTCGAATTCCGGCTGGGTGTATTGAGGGCGCGTTTTTCCACAAATGTTCCTCCCCTATTATACCTCTATGCACATTCGGATACATTTACCCTATATTTAACTTCTTCAAGCCATCTCAATCAGTGTAATTATATCCTTACATCCCTGACAGATAATATATATTAGTTAAAAAAAAATTACGTTTAAAATTGCTTATTGAATATTCACCCTTTCTTTAAAATATTTGTTCTAGGGGTAAGGTGTCAGACTTCTATGCTGGCTGCCGGGGTTCAATCCTCGGCCCCGGCAAAGATTTATCTGATTACCAAACCCTTCCTTCACCTCTGACAAGACATCTTGTGAATGTGGGGAATGCCAGGCCTCCACCGTGGTTCGGATTCCACGTTAAACTGTAGGTCCTTCATTTCATCTCACAATCACCCAACCATTACACATTAGCGTAAGTGCGTATAACCCGAACGGGNCTCACAATCACCCTACCATTACACATTAGCGTAAGTGCGTATAACCCGAACGGGTAGTAAGACGCGGTGCTAATAATAATTTAAAATATTGATTATTTAGGCCTATACGTATTTTATGATTTATTAATTTTTATAAAATAATACTATAAAAATCAAATGAACTAAACAATACAAGGCCATACTAGATTTAGCATGAGGGAAAATAACTTATTCAAATATGTATACAAATATAAAGATTGAATAGATTAATTGTTTTGCCATAGTACAGTACCTACGTTTACAGCCATGTCATCAAAGACTAATAAATTCCCTTTAGATATTATGTAGAAGAATAAAGATAATTAGCTAAAGTAAGTAAATTTTGATTAAATAATTGCATTAGTTATTTTTATTATTTTCCTATTTTACAAAAAATTGAATGGTATGACACTGTTATCGATATTTCCTTATATTGTCTATTATAATTGGAATATTTTCTAATATTTTCTCACAAAATGGTTATCAGTAAACTATCGTTAAACTAATATTTCTCCATAAAGTAAATTTACCAATACAATGTTATTTATTATTTAAAAACCCTTTACATTTTGAAAAAAAAAAATTGTTGGAAAACTTTTTAAAGGTTTTAAATTTTTATAAATCATTGTTAGTTAATGATTTTTCTCTGAAAAGTAACCATAAAGTGTTATTTATCATGTAAAAGACTCTATAGATGTATATTATAAACAAAATCATTATATCCATTCACGGAAGATTTATAGTATTCAAAAATCAGTCTATAAGCAATGATTCAATTATTTTCTAAAATAGTGATTATCTAATAAACTTATAACTCTTCTAATATTACATTACTGAGGACGATAAAAATAGTGACGGTGGCGTAATTGGCTAACGCACTAGTCATATTGAGCTCGACCGCCGAGGACGGAGAGATCGAGGTTCGAATCTTGGTCGGGTGAACTGGGGGTGGTTTTTCCTAAATGGTTTTCCACTCTCCCTCCACGTAATTGTGGGTTCACTTCCTCTAATTCAACCTTCCTCATTCCCAATCCATTAGCGTAATTAGTACTTAAAGCGTATAACCCAAACGGGTAGTAAGACGCGATGCTAAATAATAATAATAAACATAGTGACCAAGCTACAGGAGAAGTGACTGATTAATTTAATAACGTTTAATACCTACTGTACTAAGGTAGTACAAAATTTGTGTACAAACATAATTTTCTAAAATTATTTCATTTACATACAAACCATCACTATCATTAGGTCATCAATTTTGCGATTGGTTTACTGCAGCTCTACGCTGTTGCCTATCCTTGGCATCTTTGTACCTTCTGCCAACATCGTCCGCTGATTCATGTACTCCAATTTTGGTCTCCCTCCTTAATCTCCTTCTTCGACAAACTATCATATCTCAGTAAACGGCCTATCATGTTAACTCTTTTATTATTATTATATTACCATAAAGCTACATGGATGACTCACTCACTGATATTAATGTTTACCCACTTCCAGATGAGCTAGAAACTTGATATTTGGCAAACTTATAGCATCTAGCCTATAACTGACGGGAAAATTCCAAAAAGTTAAAAAAAATAATTTTTTACCCCTGAAAAAAATTAAAAATGGTGGAGCAACTTTAAAGTCGGTTCGGACCTTTCTTTTGAGGTATCTTGTGGCTAAACGGTAAGACCTATCAAAAAACGGCTCTGGAATTACATTAGTTTACATACACTTGCAAAGAAAACTCACTGGGGTTTTGAGTATGGAGCACCCAACGAGCAAAGCGAGTTTGTTGTATATCTTTCCAAAGTTCTCTTTCTTCATTTGCTTTTCTTAGCTACCTCTCGTAAAAACAATAATTTACCATAAAATTAATCAAAAACTTTATTTAATCACTTCTTTAAAAAGTCAGTAGTTGTTTGTTGTTGAGAATCTTATTTTGATGATTACAACATTTTTTTAGCGAGAATAACTGAATAACCTCTACTTGCTGAACATCCCGCTGTGCCTCTAACCATCCAATCAGTCTCTAAATCTTGTAGTGCTTCCTGATCTGTCAGAACATCATCTGGCTATACTTCTAATTACATTTATGCATCACTTCCTTCCATCTTTTTCGAGTTTTCAAAAATGTATTTGTCTTTTAATATGTGGCAGATGTATTATTCTCTATCCATTAATCAATAATATCCTCACCCAATTAATTATCCAAATGGTCTAAGCCGTCACTCTCGTGTTAGACTGGTATACTGAAGAAAGGAGCTATTGTTTTCCACTTTCCTTCCATGCAAATGCGGGTATATTACCTATAAAATGCTTCCTTACTCATCCCTACTCCATTAGAGTAATTATCATATATGCGTATAGCCTGAATAGGTAGTAAGACACTGTGATAAAAAAAACCTAATAATATCCTTTCTAAGTTTGAGGATAGAGAAATACCGGCGGTTTATCTTAATTTGCGCTATAACTGACGGTGCTCTAACTGGGGAGCAGTGTACCTTTAATTTTAAAGCTAGATGTTAAAACACAACTTAGCCTCGTGGTATGAACATTTTAAATATGAATTAATTTCGTACGAGACGCTTCAGCTGTAACCCCAGAGGGACGGGTAGAATAATTTAAAAACCACTCCCATCATAACCTTAACGTCGAAAATATTCACACTTATGAAACTTTCTCTATATGAAACATAAAAGAGATGATTTTAATTTACAGGCTGAGTCAATTTTTGTAAGTGTAATCCAAGGTAATTATAGTTTTATGGATCTAGAAGATTTTTAAAAAAAATTGGTAGTTTTAAGTAAGTGGAAATAACCTTTCATCATTAGTTAATCTCACGTTAGCAGAGTATCATATTTTAGATAGCAAAAATAATGGTATATTTTAATTTGTAAATTTAATAAATGCTTCATAAGCCACAACTAATCATCATACACTGTTGGCCTGCGTACACAAAATGTGTTTTGCACAATTGGTGTATTAGGCCTAAATATATTATTGAAACAATATTATTATATTAAATATAGTTTCATAAATAATATATTATAATCCATATTATTATAAGATATGTTATATTTTGATTTATATTATGTAGTATGTATTATATATAATAATTAATATCTTTGTTTTATTACCTAATTCTATTAAAAGTATATTTATTTTGAAATGAATCTCATTTAATAGTAAAATTTTATAAAATAAAATATAAACGCATGATTTTTTTGCCTTTATGTAATAAATATATATCGTAATTACTATAGGCAAATTTTGAATAATCTTATGAAAAAAATATAGGTAGAATTGCTTTAAACAATATTTTCACAAGTTTTATTTTATATCAAGTACAAGGAAAAAATAAAAAATGACTTTCATATTTTGGTAATTCAATATGTCAAGAAATATATAACACTTTGTCTCTTTTCAATTCTTAGTAAAACCCCAAACCCCAACTATGTACGGTTAGTTGGCTTTCTGTGACAGTACATTTGTGGTAAGAAAGAACGTTTCAATAACCTTTACCTAGAAAGGTTCATACGTGGGAAGTTGCATATTAGCTTACCAGCCAGAATACAAAGTGATTTTTTTTAACAAAGATGTCCAAAAAGCTCTAATAAAAGACTTATAATACTTTTTTTTCAAAAATTACAACCTTCATGGTAACATTTACACAAATGTTTTGAGCAAATAATTCAAACCACGGAAATACACAGGATATTAAAAAAAAACCACTTTCCAAGTATTCAAACCACAATCTCCACGTCATCGGCAGTCTGGTCTGTTGCAAGTGTAACGACTTAGACCATTAAGCCACTTATGCGGGTAAACTAAAAGTAATTAATTAATAAAACAAGCAGTAGGGTAGGTGAGGGTAAAAACCAGCACGGGCTAAGGATCCGTTTTTTTTTTTTTTAGTGAAAAGTTTAAGGCATCACTGTGTTACCATATAGAGGGTGTCATGGCGGAGCGTTGTTGAATGTAAAGTTAAACTTCTACAGAAAAGTGTGTCTAGATCATGAGGTAAGTTGTAATTTTTGCAAAATTGATATAATTTTTTTATTTTATATTTTAATTGATTGTGTGATTATGGGGTTATGTATAAACCAATACATTTCACATTATAAACGGCTATTATGTGGAGGGATATAGCTGTGGTTTTTTACCCCATTGTTAAAAATAGTAGAAATGCGAATAATTATAAGTATTGGATCAGTTTTTTTTGGGGGGGAAGGGGTAATGAACTGAAATTCTCTCCCAAAACAATGCCTGGTTTATTTTATTTTTTGCAGAAACTATTCGAGAAAGACTGCACAGCAACTCTTAACCCCTGAATTAATTCAAGAAGCTGTAAACCTTGTCAACACTGGAGTTTCTGTGAAACAAGCTGCCAAAGCTATTGGTTTTGACGAATCAACTACAAATAAAAGGATAAAAAGTGGTAATTGTGTGAAATCCTCTTGAAGGTTGGATTCAATGTAAATCCCGTAAAGAATGGTGGCACGAGGCAAGTACGACTTATGAAAATGGTGAATTTATTTGCGATTTGTGCTAAAAAAAAATATAAACACAACTTGTTTTTATTTTTTCAATTTTGAAAGAATTTTTCTTACAAATTCAATAAAACTTTTATTTTAATAGTAAAAACACAGCTTTAGGTATTTTTATTTTCTAATTTTTATTTTGTTTGTAATTTTGCTAAGTAAGCACTGAATAAAGATACAAGTAAAAAAAGAAAAAAATATTTGATCCCGTTGCCACTCCGCCCCCCCCCCCACCCTCCGAGTCCCTCAACCCCCCGCCCTCTTCCGGCCACACATGCATTGGAAACATAGTAATAGTTAGAAAAAAGTTTTTATTTATACTTTTACAGTCAAATTTCTGGTTTTATATTAATAATTTGAACTTTAATTCACATGCGGATCTTTATCTCCTAGTTTCGGGCTCTTACTCCATTTATTGGGGAAAAGTTCCGAATTTGACTTCTTTAAATGAATATTTTACTAAAGGAATTATTTTTTTGGACGGTGTTAAATAGGTCACATTATTTCTTACACCTCTCTAGAGGAACAATCAAATATTCTTTGTCATAATTTTTTATTTCATTCCAAAATCCTCAATTAATTAAAAAGTGCAGATTTCTGCCCCCCACCTACCCTATCACCCGTTAGTTCAGTTGGTAGCGTTCGGTAACCCCTTTCAAAGTGAGGAATTAACACCTGGGGGGGAGGGGGGGGCTGTATGTGGTCTATAATCAAGTTATTTTGTAAGCCATGCTCTGACTCGTTTCAGGAAATACATAATTAAATAGCCACAAAAATTTAAGATGAGTTAATAAAATAATTTTTGCCTAAATGATTTTATTTTTTATCTGTATATTACCAACCTTTAAATAACCAAAGGCACTAGATTTGTAAAGAGAATGACGGAATGTTAAAAATAGATTTAAAAAAAATTGTAATTAACACAAAAAGTACCTCTTTGTTAAAATTCCACATCAATTATTTTCGCGGTAAAAATTGACTTTTTCTTATGTATACATGACAATAAAATCATATAGCAATGTATATTTACAGATTTTCAATATTTTGCATGATGTTTAATTTATCAGGGAATAGAGATAATAAATGTACAGAGTAGAAATTCTTGTACCATGACATTGCTTCAAGCAATAATTTGCATATTTTTCCATGCTGTAGATAATTAATGTGAACTACGTGTTTCGTTTGTTCTTTACATACAAGTTTGACCGTGAAATCAGAATGGGTTAATAGCTCTATCTTTCTTCCTAAAAGGTGTGGCTAATCATATGCGTTGAGGTTGAATGACCGCAATTAAGAGTGCAATATAAATTTCAAATTTTCCCTCCCAGGTTTTTACTATAAAAGGTTTTACCGTAACGTCTCAAGGGGGCGCACGTGTCAAAAATAAAATATAACTTGATATCATTTTGATATTTTTGTGGCATTTTATTATTGTAGTAATTTACCTACAGCTATATATAACTTATATATAAGAACACGCAGGAATAACAGTACCTGGCATTTACTAAAACTAATTTTCATAAATGTATACGTCAAGTTTGGTGATTTGCATCTGTGAGCATTGGTATATAATATAAATAATAATAATAGTTTAATAAAACAGTAAATTGTTGAAAACATTGACTCCAAGAAAGTTTGTAGTTTTTAAACTCTTTCCAACACTTATTTGAAGTAGGCATATTTATATTTGCTTATAATTATAACTACATATTGTACATATAAATGTGTTATATTAAATTATTTGTATGTGTGAATTAATAAGCTTGGGTACCAGAATATGTTTTGTAACATATGCTACTATGTATACATGTTATCAGCATATTTACACTAATTAGGTACTAATAGGAAGATAAAATTTAGATTAAATGTAACTAAATTTGCGTGGAGGGTGGATTCAAGCTATTTAGATTAACGTGAACGATTATATTTCCATACGCAATATTAATCAAAGTAGGTGTATATGTTTATATATTTCTCGTATATTCGGATTTCCTGTTGATAAGGGGTCAATGTTCGTGTCCAGGCTGGGTGTATTGAGGTTTTTTTTTTACTAAATGTTTTCCTAATATCTCTCCACATAAGCGTAGGTATACTTACTCTGTATTTTATATTGATAATTCTATCTATATTAATGTAAATACGCAGATAGACTGAACATAAAATAGGACGCGTTGTAAAGAAAATAGTTTTTCTTTAGTTTATATTTGCCACCAAAACATTTCGTCCCTCTGCTCAAAATAGCAGGCTTAGAGGTCTGCAAAGACATTGAAAATATGTTTCAAATATATAATGTGGTAAAAAGTATCATATATTTACCATTTAAAAATCTCTTCGGTGGTCGAATGGTCAGCAACCAGTCGATCTCATGACAAATTTCAGTCGATTGTGTAAGAAAATTACATCTTTGTCAAAAACCAGGCTACAAGTCTTCTAAACTCGCTAATATATTACGTACATTCAAATAATATTTGAGTGTGACCAAAGTTATCTCAATCAGTCATAATCGGTAATGTTATAGGAAAACAAAATTATTGTTTAATATAAATATGAACAGTACATTTTATTGAATCTAATTTTTTTTCTAGAAGGATTGAGACATAAGTATATGAGAACAGATGGAATTTAAAAGCGACACTCTCGCAATAGACTGGAGTGTCGATGACAGGAATATCGGGGCTCAAATCCCGGTTGGGTATACCGACGTTTTTCCTAAATAGTTTCCCCCTCTATATATACCAATGCGGGTACACTTCTTATATATTTAAACCTTACTCTTCCCGTATAACTTAGCGGGAAGTGAAACGAGGTGTTTAAAGAAATTCAAAATGTACATACTTATATTGCAAAACTTCTTAAATCAAAAAACCGAAGATCAGTTTGATGTGATTTCTATTCATCCAGAGCTGGGCATGCGCGCAGTTTTTCTGCTGGTAAGTGCTGCCCGCACTTTCTGGTATAAAACCCATGTATACTGAATTTATGTGAGAGAGCATGAAAGAACCCACCAAATTTGCCAGGAAAGGTAATTTCACATACCTTATAGGGTTCTTTTACACGAAACAATCGACGTGGGACCGACGCGGCTTTACTTCCCCTCAAAAGGAAATTGTGATACGGATTTTTATCGCCCAGTGGGGTTCAAACCCACGAATATCGGGTCTCGAGACGAACACTTAGCCCCAAGATCATCAAGGTCAACACTGTAACATTATTAAACAAGAGGAGATTTTTTACATATTATATAAGGACTGTAAAGTTGGGTTAAAATTTTGGAAAAATAAATATTAAACTGACTTGATAGAAGTTGTATAGAACCTACTCATGTTTTTTAAATTAGAATGATTTTGATTATATCTTAATAAATATAAAAAAAGGGTCAGAAGACAACTCTTAAACAAGTTTTTAGCAAATGATGTGATTTAAATAAGCTGTAATAAATAAATGGTACAGTGCACCGTAAATACATTCTCTCTCTTTAATCTTAAAATAGAAACATTTACTAAAAAAACTAGTAAGATTTATGAAAAGAAATAATATACTTTGTTGAAGAAACACTACGCAAAAGATCATAAATTAAATAATATATAATGTTACAGATACATTTATAAAAGAAGAACATCTCTAACCAAACCCTTCCTTCACCTCTGACAAGACATCTTGTGAATGTGAGGAATGCCAGGCCTCCACCGTGGTTCGGATTCCACGTTAATTTCACAATCACCCTATCATTACACATTAGCGTAAGTGCGTATAACCCGAACGGGTAGTAAGACGTGGTGCTAATAATAATAATAAACATCTCTAACCACAAAATAGTATAAAAATCAATTCCATGGAAATTACTAATTTTTAAAATTCATTTGAGGTATTTAACATGCACTTTCTAAATTGACTGATTATATAAACACACGAGAGTTTCTATGAGCGAGAGTGAAAGGGCCTACCAATTTTGCCGGGAAAAGTATTTTCGCGTACCTTCCAGGGTTATTATACATGCCACAATTGATATGCGACCGATGGTTTTACTTCCCATCCTAAGAAAGTTATGCTACCGATTTCATCACTCACGAAAAAGGCGTCAACCCCAGGTGGAATTGAACCCACGAACATCAGCACCTGAGGTGAGCACTTTACCCCAAGACCACCAAGGTCAATTAAAGTTTACTTCCATTTTTCAACAAACATATATTAGTGTTTTTACTAAATAGTTTCCCACCCTTCATTCACAAAAATGCTGGGACATCTCTTTTAAATTTTACGTTAATAATCACTACCCCATTCGCGCACTGAAAATACGTATAACTCGGAAGGGTAGTTAATGGTGGTAAGTAACTCAAGAAACTACAGGGATACACTTACAAAAGAGTAATTTAAACTTAATAAACTGAACGAGCTACAATAAAAGTGTTATACATATGTTTTTATAACATTTTAACACATGGTAGCACTTTTAGAAAATATACTCTGTACAAGCTATATGAAGACACGTTCATTGGTGTGATTTTAGCAAGTGTACTCAACATGATACATGGATAAATTTACATTATTTTTTAATTTGTAGAAGTATTCTTTAGAGAATTGGGTGACTTGGTAGTCTAGGGGTAAGATATCAGAATTCTGCCTTGGGGGTCCGGGGTTCAATCCTTGGTCCCGACATAGATTTATCTGATTACCAAACCCTTCCTTCACCTCTGACAAGACGTGTAGTAATCACAACTTGTGAATGTGGGGAATGCCAGGCGTCCACCGTGGTTCGGATACCACGTTAAACTGTAGGTCCTCCATTTCATCTCATAATCACCCTACCATTAAATATTAGTGTAAGTGCGTATAACACGAACGGGTAGTAAGACGCGCTGCTAATAATAATAATAATAATACTAATAATAATTTAAAGAATTATTGTGTTTTTAGCACGATCTCAAATTGGTTCTGGATTATAAGTACATTGATTAAAAAGTTTTAAACTGAAGGGTTTCCATTTTTCTGTGAAATACCAAAAGGTTAGGTTAGTTTTTATGTAGTAGACACCAAAAAACCAAACGTGTACCCTTATGTAAAGTGGTTATGGACTTAAACCCTAATCTCTCGATCATTAATGTTTTACTATATTTATTTTTATCAATAACTTAAATTAATTTGTACGTGACAGCCTGAAAGCATCAATATTTATCATCGCAAAGGTCATTTGGATAATATTTGTGTTTCATTTTTATAAACACCCCCGCCGCCCCAGTTTATCAGTTTAGAATACGTTTTCCTTTTAAAAACGGGCAATGGCATTAATAGTTACTGAGTGTCCTTATAATATGTTTCAAATTACTAAACATTATACGCCTAACCTTATTTATGCACCTACTAAATTTTTTAAGCGCCGTGTCTTACTATCCATTCGGATTATACGCTTATGTACTAATTAAGCTAATGGTTTTAGGGATGAGGAAGGTTATATTTATAGGAAGAGTACCCGTATTTGCGTGGAAGGGAAGTGTAAAATCATTTTTTAAAAAAACCTCAGTACACCCGACTGAAATTCGAACCTCGATCTCTCCGTAATCGCCAGTCTAGTCTACTGCAAGAATAGCACATTAGACCATGCGGCCACCGAAACGAGTCACTTATTACTAAAAGGCCTATAATTGAATGTACTAAGTTTTCATTGTACTTATGTTTAAATGATAGATAACCGAATTATAATTAATGCTTGGGGTTAATTTAAACCAATGATTTGAAACTTTTCTAATTGATTTTGTTTTAGTTTGTTTATGTTTCAAATGTAAAAGATCTTATTTTTTACGCTTATAGTAAATTAGTAGAATTTTACCCAATTGTTTTTATCAATAACAAATTCAAGTTCCCCACCACCTCAACCCACTCCCCTACCCAGTGTGGTAGCACACCCCTTTGACGTTTATGAGTGCGCTACTGGAAAATACTGACTGCCGTAGACTTTTAAATTAACAATCATTTTACAGATGACGACTTTATCAAAAATGATTTCAGAAGGACAGAATGTATAGATACACTTGGTTACTTTTGAAACCATGATTGGATCACGACTAAACTTGGTACACTAATAGGCACCCCGCACCCATTTCCACACCTTTGATTTGTTCCCCAAGCGCAATATTTATTGGTCATATGTGTCCAAAAATAAACATCCTTCCGGAGGATTTTGGCACTATTAAAATAGCTTAGAGCATATTGGCATAGTTATAAAAGTTAGCATTTTACTATTTATTTTTTATCACTGCGTATTATTTCAGGTTAAACGTATATGTATTCATTACTCTAATATGGTAGGGATAAGAAAGATAAAGTGTACCCGTATCTACTTTGATGGAGAGTGGGAAACCATTCAGGAAGAATAACCCTCACTACACACAACTAGGATTCGAACCCTGATATCCCCGTCATTGGAAGTCTTTTCAATGACAAGATTGATGCCTTAGACCAGGGGTCTACACACTTTTTGGTATGCGGGCCACATAATATATTTTACACAGGTTTTCGGGCCAAAGTAACGTTCACCTGTTCTTCAAGTAGCATTATATTTGCCTTGAATACCTTTACATGCGCGAATAGATCATAAATCAAATTTGTTTCAACATGCAAAATTAGATTCAAGTCATATGACTGGTCACATCTGTAAAACAATGGTACTTTCCAAAGCCAGTCAGTGTTTGATAAAAGTTTATTCTTCTCTGTGAGAAATTAATACATTTATATGTAGATATATTTATAATAATTAGTCAATATAATTACTTTTATTTTTAATTTGGTAACATAATTACTAATTTTTAAAATTAGGTAATATCTTTCGGGACTTTCCTTTTATAACCCTCTGCTGGGGGACTTGGAACTACCTAAAAATTGTCAAAGTAAAGCCGTTCTGTTGTAGGTATATGGAATGGCGCCTGCGACTGAAAATGAGGGTTCGCAAGCCTTCTTGCTTGGTGTCATGGGGTGAATCACGCATGTGTACAGGAACTGAACATGTCAAATGAACTGTGAGGTTAAGAAATAACGAAGAGAAATAATTTTTTTAAATAAAATCTTAGAACGGGGCGAATATAATCTTGTAGTAGGCCGGACGGTTGGAGACCCCTGTCTTAGAGCATACTTTCACTGGAGCTGGTCTATTTTTATTGGCGAGATATAGAAATAATAGGTTGAGACTTTACTAATATAACATATTTAGAAAACATTATAAATAAAGACCCGCTTAGGTGGCACCATTAACTAAGGCGTCACTATAGCAATATACTAGACTGTTGATGACGGAGAGATCGTGGTTCGAATCCCGGTTTGGTGTATAGAGGTTATTTTTCCTAGTTGGTTTTCCACCTTCCCTCCAAGCAAGTGCGGGTACACATCCTCTAAATTCAACCTTTCTCACCCTTAACTCATTGGCGTAATTAGTACATATGCGTATAACCTGAACAGGTAGTAAGACGCGGTGCTAACAAAGGAATTTTATATAAAATGGTGCGACACAATCGCACAAACTTTCTCTTTTATGTGACATGTAAAAACCAAAGTGTAAATCTACAATAAGAGCATTTGAAGATTACACTTAACATGGTTTATGAATGAGTACTTCAACGTTGAGAGAGAGAGAGAGAGAGTAAGGCAAAGTTGTGGCCAATAATTAACATGCAAGTCAACAGAAGGAAAGGTTTATTTTAAAAATTACATTGATCAAAAATCATTAAGAACTAAACAAAATGTATTAATGATAACGAAGACTTTTAATTCAGTTTCAAAGTATTATCTGCGATAATTTCAGTTCCCTACTTCTTTGTATCTAAGCTGGTTGTTTCGGTTTATTAAATACCATCGCCAGGAAAAATGTTTGGTTTTGAAACGTTGAGTGTTCTATTGTTTCTGCATGATGTTTGGCTAATAATATTTCTTATGACCCAATAAATAAGAAATTTATTTTTAAATTTTATATCATCTTCCCTAAAATATGTTAAATAATAAAAAAATAAATTAGACAAATATGCAAAAATTTAAAAAATCTATATATTTTATTTTGATCTCAATTAAACTTATATCACTCATGGTATACATTTAGCTCATACATATTAGAGTTTAATAAAAAATTGTTCTTCAAATCTGTTCATTATATTTCGAAGTTTTCTCTTTAATTCGAAACGTTTAAAAAATGCGAGGTTATTGTGGATGTTGAAATCGAAGCGAAGGTGAAATGACTTTCAACCTCGACATTTTCCAAGATTCACACACCCCTCGTTTCAATACATTATTTTCATGTCCTGCCATTCTGAACTTTGTCATTGAATGCTTATTATAAATTTTGAAGTGTTAAATTTGGTTTTAACTTTAGAAAATCCTTACCACAAAATAGAGAGCCAGTGGAAGTTTATTATCCAAACCTTTTTCAGACGGCTACGTTGCCATGTTTGGTCTCGATCCATCTTTTTTAAAAAAAAGCTATATACACCCACGAATATACGTTCCAATGTGGTCACAGTCACAGGGTCATCAGCCATCACATTCATTTTTATTCTTATTACATAGGAATAAATGATTACAAATCCACGTTTACATTTTAGTTTAATATCGTTTTCATATTACACAGCCGTTTAGTATTATATAAGTCTATTGTTTGGTTTTTATTACTTCCGTATTATTGCTTGTGTTTTCACTCACTTTTACTTTCTTTCAACCCTTCGGAGAGAGAAGTATTGTGATTATCAAAAAATCAAACTCAAGATTTTGATAAATATCGACGTTTCATGACACCCTGAAACCAAGAAAGTTGTTTTCGCAAGACCGTCTGTCTGTCCGTCCTGTCTGCCTGTCTGCACCTCAGACTAGAGCCAAAACTATTTTACTGATTTTGCTAAAACTTGTTATCTGGGGTTTGCATAAGGTCCTCCGGAGGGATTTTTGGAATTAGATATCTAACCCTAAATTTAAGAGTAGTTTTATGAAGGGCAAAAAGAAAAAATCGATTTTCTCAATATTCACTCACACGATTTAGATTAAATTGTATATCTATACACTATTTATCATTACAAACAGTATGTAAATTCTCATTCTCTCATGAACACGACTTTGAGGGTACTTTACAATTGGGAAATTTTCCAATTTTTATCATTTCCCGCGACTATTTAGATACGAAATAACTTATCATAGTATTCTTGTATTACTATTAAAAATAAAAATATTTTATTCGAAATAAATTTTTATAAATCCAATCATTTATGAGCTATAAGCAAATATATATATACCTTTTAATTCAGGTCTTTGAAAGTGAATTTGATTCTTAATCTCTTCGGTGGACAAAGATGTTTCTCTTTTCTTAATCTTTCTGTAAGTGTGTTCCTAGTTCCTAAAGCCATTAATATTTATGTAAACTGTTGGAGGTTGTTCTTGTATGCTACGTTATTTTACATTTGACAGTGTGTACATCTTATGAAGCTTCATAAATTCCTGGGTGAAAGTCAAACATTATTATTATTATTATTATTATTATTAGAACCGCGTCTTACTACCCTTTCAGACTATACGCACTTACGCTAATGTGTAATGGTAGGATGATTGTGAGGTGAAATGGAGGACCTACAGTTTAACGTGGGATCCGAACCATGGTGGAGGCCTGGCATTCCACACATTCACAAGTTGTGATTAATACACGTTTTGTCAGAGGTAAAAGAAGGGTTTGACAATCAGATAAATCTGTGCCGGGACGAA
Source organism: Timema douglasi (assembly GCA_901482245.1). Classification (NCBI taxonomy): domain Eukaryota; kingdom Metazoa; phylum Arthropoda; class Insecta; order Phasmatodea; family Timematidae; genus Timema; species Timema douglasi. The sequence continues at coordinate 41,697 of CABEEJ010003802.1, forward strand.
AGTCATACACTATATTATGTTTTCTATCCGTTCAAGGCCCTAGGGAAGTTTCGTAACAGGAATGCACTCTGATCCACCCAGTCTAGAGATTAGATCGCTACACCATAAAGTTAGCTTGTTACAGTGAAGAGGGGGCCAAGACATACCACGTCGTGAGCTTAATTAACCAGGGAAACGGCTTTGCAGAATTTCTCTTAAACACAAGACTGATTTTTTTGTCATAGTGATCCACAGGAAAAAAGCTTTTTATACCCATTTGAATGAGGTATTTTTTAAAACACCTTGACTTACTACCCATTTGGATTAGCCACTCTTATAATAATTATACTAATGGTTTTAAATATTAGGAAGGTTATAATTAGAAGAAATGTACCAGCATTTGCGGGGAAGGAAAGTGTAAAACCATTTTGTAAAAAACACTCTCAGTATATAAATGAGATTAAAACCTTGAACTCCCCGTCATCGGCAGTTTAGTCTACGAGAGTAGCGCCTTAGATCATGCAACCACCAATGTGAGTATAGGGGTAATTAATATATATATATATATATATTAAATCTACAGGGTTAACACCTTAGCTCAGTCAGTATGGTGTATACCTACTGAGCTATAGCTCCCGGGTTTAATTCTTGGCATGGCAAAAAAAAAAGAAGTGAAATGTGGGTTTTCCCTTTTCACAATGATGAATTAACGGTCGGGGGCTAGATGTTGTGTATGTTCTAGATTTAAGTTAATTTATAAGTCATGCGCTGATTAATCAGTCGGTTCAGAAAGAGCACGTACAATACCTCAACTAAATGAATTGGAAAAAAACTTAATATAGTAATGGTGATTATACATTACCTATGTGGTAGGTAATTGTTGTAAGTGGTCGATTGATAGTAACTGGGTAATTTTTTTTCATAGTTTTAACTTGTTGGCGAATACTCTTAAGGTGGCCACCTCGGTAAGCAAGAAAATACCGCACAGACGCTCAGTTATAGTGCAATATTTAGTTTTACGATGCGTGGTTTCAAAATATGGTTCTTGCCAAAATAAAGTTAAAAGATTCCAACAGGGCTCTTTTTCCTTAACAACCCTACAGTTTGAGTTTTATTAATAGAAAAAATTGTGTGAAAATGTGAAATTATTTAATTTTCAACGATTTATTAAGAAAATTTTAGGAGCTATGAGACTAGACTTAATGAAAAGGACTCTATATTTAGACTCGCTCCAACAAATACAGCTAGTTTTTGATAGGATCACAAAAGAAAATGTTAAGGTATTTGAGAATTAGCAGCGATAAGGTTTCATAATTTTATTTCTCCTCTTTCTTATTGACATGCCAAAAGGTGGCTTTAGGTGAAGTGTGAAAGGGAGTATTAGCTTGGACATAAAGGGGAATTAGTTCCTTAAGAAAGACACAGATCATTTTATTTTAAGTCGTGTGGCTTGAGGGTGATTTCTATTTTCTCGCTGACCGAAGTGGCAACCTTAACAGTTAAGCGTGAGACTACGAGGGCTGTGTTTGTAGAGCACATATTTCACTGAACCCTACATATAAAAAGTCAGGTTTTCTGATAACGGATAAGATGCGGTTAAATTTCCCCATCACCAAACACATCATGCAGTAGCGTCATGGATTGCATGAGCCGTATGCATTGTAACAGGAAGCTTGGGACTGGAGGCCGGGAGGTCATGTAAAGTCCATTCGTGACTGGAGTGACAGCTATACCCAATATCACCTCTGAGGTATAAGCAGGTCTTGTTGTGATTCACACAATCACCTAAATACTAGCGTAGAACAGAAACCAGGCTATGTGATGATCTCTAAGACAATCACATGATTTACACCTAACCGGCTCAAGCTGTTCTGCTGAAGTTTAACTCATCTCTACTTTGTCTGCTCTGCCTGAGATGTTCGGCACCGGAGAACCAATCAAATCTCAGAACCAACCCAACCATTTCAAATCAGTGCGCATGCGCATTTGACAACGCATGCACTCTACAGCCAGAAGCTAGCAGACATCTTCGTTGGCCGTTGTGAGGAGATTTGAAAAACCCGTTAATGTAAAGCGTGTGTATCAGGTGTATTGGATTGTGCCACAACATAGCATTATAATTTGAAAGCATCCATCGGGAGAATGATCTAAAATACATGTGTATCTACTAGAAACTAAAATATGTTGATAATCTAATGATGTTCTAAGTTAGCGTTGCAATGCATCATGGGTCAACATACAGCGTGTGATTTGCTGCACCACTGAGGCAGATATTGCTTTCTATTTTTGAAAAACGTATGAATCAAGATTCATGGAGAAAAGCTTTACCTTAACTCTCTCTCAGTTAACTGTTGCCAAATCTCCTTTCTCTTAGTTATGTTGTAAGGCTGGGGGTAAGCAGGAAATACTGGCAACATCGACGAACCAGCTCACAGTGTGATACTTCAGCAATCTAACTGGAAAAAAATAAATTTTTCAACTGAACCAAAAGATTTAAACTATGTTTGTATTCAATAGTAGAACATCCCTAGTGTGTGTGTGCGTGATTTAGTTCTCAAGAAGTTTGCGGCATAATGCTGAAACATGCCCGAACATGTCTATACTCGCACTCGTCATGGGCAGCCCAAACTCACTCTGTTTAGTCCTTTTAGTTCGCTAGACCAGTGTACATCCTCCGTGTTCTCCAGTGCTCTATCTATATTACAGTTATTATTTTCATTGTTTTAACTTATTATTAAAGTGTTTTATTTTTTCAAAATTATATTTTACCAACCCGGAGACAACTTTTGAAAACGTGAGTTATTTTCACTTAACATAAAAGCTTTTTTTTAAATTATAAGTAGGTTTTAGTATATTATACCACTTTATACAGCGTTGCTGCTGTATACAAATTAAAACTAGTTCCTTTATATATTCAAAACACTAAAAAAGTTTTTCACAAATTTGTGCACTCAAATTTTTTCATTATTTACAGAATGACTCTGCCAATTAATCGCACGTCCTTATGTAACAATACAAGAGTTGTATTTTACAATTGAAGCCCCACCCAAACCGATGTTTCATAGACTATCGTCCGATTCATACTACCCACTCCAAGAAACGTCGACATTTATTCAAACCACCTACAATAGTATTCTTCACTATTGTAGTTCCATGTCACTTCAAGCAATATACAAACAATATCATTCATTCACTATCAACTCTCTACAGTGTAAACTGTTCATATACGTACCCTCTGGATAAACTGGCTTGCACAGCCTAGTAACCTGGCTGACTTCAAAACGTCCTAAATCGAGGAGCGGGGCAACCTTGCCTTGATGTATCAGCACTTGATGTTCCGACCAGCCCGGTTTAGACATATCTGATGGGCGATTTTCTGCACACCTGGCGAAGAGTGCACGTTGACATGGCTGCCCTCTTTCGAATTGTTTGTGCAACCATCACCTAATCTCTGACGTCAGCAGCCAAGCAGTTAAAAAGATTTTCTACAACAAACCCGAGTATTGCCTATACGGAGCGGGATGACCAATCAGCGACCAACAAGCAAGATGGCCTACGTGAGGAAGACAGCGTGATCCTCCCAAAATGTTACGTCACTGACTTAGTTTGAACTATTCCCTCTAACATAACTACGCAGTAAGACCACTATATATTATGAAGGCGTGGAAGATGTAAGCTGACTATTGAACTCGGCATCATCAAAGATGGACCTCTGTAATATTTATTTATATTAGACTATTGAACTCGGCACCATCGAGGATGGACCTCTGTAATATTTATATTATACTTTTGAATTCAACACCATCGAGGATTTACCTCTGTAAAATTTATTTATATTAGACTATTGAACTCGGCACCATCGAGGATGGATCTCTGTTATATTTATTTATATTAGACTATTGAATTCGGCACCATCAAGGATGGACCTTTGTAATATTTATTTATAATGTATTTTTGAAATCGACGCCATGATGGATGGACTGTGGTTATTACTTTATATCGTCAGGAGACGACTTCCAATAATCTGGACTCTGTTAAGGAAAGTTATAATACTCTGTAAATACTTATAGGTTTTTGTAAAAGTTGGTATTAAGGAACTTAAACTATTTAATTTAATATTGTTATAGTCGAGATAGGCTGATATTTGTTTATTAAGTATGGGAATTATTTAATCCTATTTAAAACTAAAAGTAACTTCACTTTCGTGTCGCCACTTAAGGGATTGTTTCTTAAAGATGTTTGTAAATTCTCAATGTTTGCTGTTCTAACTTAACGAAATAATAATTGAAATATATTAAAATTATCTATCTTAATAATCTGGATATATTGACTATCCGTATTATCCTAGCTTTTGTTGTTGTATATTTAAAATCAATTCTCTACATTCCAATATTTTGTGTGACGTAAAGTTGACTATTCTTCGCATACCTATATTTATATTTGTAATGTGTAAAACTTCTAAATGTTCTTTAACTTTGTTCAGTATTTGATTGATGCCGATTCGAGTGGTCCCACGTGAGTTTACATTAGGTTTGAGGTGTTAAATTCTCGTGTTAGTTAACGTAATGTTTGTAGTATAAATGTATTTCGTAGTACATGAAGGTACTTTAGTTTTGTGTAAAATTTTGAATGCTCTCGTGATATTTAAAGTAAAAATATGGAATATAAAGATATAACTTGACATTGGAAGAGTATATGTTTTCGTAATGTCTGTAGATGTTCAGACGCTTTTGTAACAGTTTAGAAAGGCTCTTCTAGCTTTTTATTTTTCATGAATAGATTTGGTTATTAATTGTTTTAATAGCTTTATTGATATAAAGCTAACCTGGTCTAATTGAATTAATCCTTTTTAGCAATAATGTAATCAACTATGTTTTTCTTCGTTCTACTAGATAAATTAAGGCCACTTAAATTACTGTCTGTTATTTTTGAATGAATTAAATTACTCATTACATTTAACTCTTGCTGATGCTATTTTCTATTTATTATTATTATGTTAGCTTATTCCCTCTTATCCTTGTAGTATTTTCTTTGGTGGAATATTGCTACGAGGTAAAGAACTGAGAGGGTGTAACACTTATTTTACATACGGGTAAAAAATTCAAAGAATTCAAGATATGAAGCTATGTTAGCTTTTATTTTGCAAGAATTGAACGTATCATTTTCTGAAACTGCGCTAAAAAGTATTAAAGCAACAATTAGAAGTTTTTGTCAAAAAATTGAAGTGGGGTAAAGTGGCAAGACATCGAGAGCGGTTCATCCTGGCTTCAAGGAGATATTAAATTTCCTGCTGTTGTATTTCAATCTGTCCCAAGTACTTCAATACAAGATGGCACTATTAACAGGTCTGGTAGGGCTAAAAAGCTTTTAGTAGCTGTGGTCGTAAAGCTTGATCCCTAAAAGTAAAAAGCCTCCTTGACTCAACCAGCCATGATGAACTGTTGATGGCTACAGAAATGAAACTACGGAAGTAAGGGAAAAGGGACTCCGCAGCTATAGTTAAAGAGTGTTGGTTTGCATCTCCAAAAAGAGGTACTACAATCAAAAAGGAATGCAAGTCTTTAAATCAAAAGCCAGCTTTACTATCTGTCGATCAAGCACTTGCTTTATTAGTGGATGCCAATCTTTCAACCTCATACGCCAACAAGCCAAAGACTTAAATTGTAAATTATATCCGCCTTATTACAAGGTTAAGGAAGCTAAACAGTTATGTTATCCTCCTGGAATTACCATAACAGATACAACAGCCAAAATACCACTCCAATTTCTGATTGACCACACAATATCACGGTTTTGTAACGTGAAACAAGTAATGGAGAGTCTGCGTTTGCCCAAGAATAGTACTCTCAACACAATCATAAAATGGGGTTGCGATGGGGCAGATCAAAATAGATACCGACAAAAGTTTTCTGAAGAGCATTTTACCGATGAAAGTTTATTTAGCATTTCTATAATACCTATACAGATTTACTCAGGTACTGAGGAATCTAATAAAACCATACTTTGGCAAAATCCTGCTCCATCTTCGCCCAGACACTGTCGCCCCATCAAATTTATATTTGCCAAGGAATCAGTAGAAGTAATATCCACAGAAGTTAGGAAAATTGAGAGACAAATCGCATCACTTTCGTCTTCCAACATATTTGTTAATGGCACGCAAATTATTGTAAAGTCTACATTGATATTTTGCATGATAGATGGTAATTTCTTCAATGCCGTCACATCATGTGCTTCAACACAAACATGTTACTTGTGTGGAGCTAAACCAAACGAAATGAACAATGGGAATACAATATCAAAAAAGGAAGTGAACAAAGATTTCCTTTCTTTTGGATTATCACTTTTAAATTCCTGGATTCAATTATTTGAATGTATTCTTCACACTTCTTATCGTTTATAAATAAAATCATGGCAAGCTAGAAGATCATAAAAGAAAGAAAAGGTGTCTGAAAAGAATAAATAAGCGCAAGAAAGGTTCAAAAGTTAGTTGGGTTTGCTTATAGATATGCCTAAACAGCAAACTAAGAAAACGAATGATGGCAACACGGCTCGGAAGTTTTTTTAGAAATGCGGAGAGATCTGCAAAAACAATTGGGTTGAATTTAGACCCAATCAAAAGATTTCATGTCATTTTAGAAAGTTTAAATTGTGGTTTTAAAATAAATGTGGAAAAGTTTGATGCGTGTACTAGGGATACGCAAGACATATACCTCAGAGAGTACTCTTGGTACCCAATGCCCGTAAGTCTACACACAATATTATTCCATGGAAAGGATATTAATGCTTCTTGTGTTTTGCCACTTGGACAAGTTTCCGAAGAAGCTCAAGATGCAAGAAATAAACACAACAAGCAATACAGGGAATTATTTGCAAGAAAAACTTCCAGAATTGATACAAATACTTACTTACTTAATAGGTTACTCATCACCTCTGACCCATTTGTTGCTAGTTTGCGTGCAACTCCTAAAACTAAACATGGAAAAATCAATAATAAAGTGTTAAATTTATTAGAAACCTCAAGTGAAATAAATCGAGCACTAATAGAAAGAATGATGTTTCAGATGACACATGAGAGGGCTTATTAGAAGAGTGTACTGACAGTAATGAATCCGAATAATTCTGTTTCCCTATTACATTTACAATCACAATTNNNNCCCCCACGTTACGTTTCCGCATATAACTGCCATTTGGTTAAAAAAAATTACAATAACGATACCCTATCAATAATAATATAAAAGTAAAACTGAATGCCAAATGTTAACAACTAATCAATATATTTTTAACTATATTGTAATTTTTTATGAGCAATTGTGTAGTTTAATAATTATGTTTTTTATTGTATTATAAAATATGTACATATACTCTCCTTTGTGTATTTTATGAGTAATACCCCACAAAAAAAAAACTAAAGATATTATACTTTTACTTAAATGATTTTTTTCCTCTTAGATTGTCAAAATACCACACTGTGCAGGGTTGCAAAACTTGTCTTATATTTCGGGGAGCTGAATTGTATAAATTCAGAAATTTCTTAAACAAGCAACACAAATAAAAAGTCTGATTCATATCTATTCTCATAATATCGACAAAATCCTGAATTGTATTCATTCTGAATTGTCTCCATTCAGACAGTTATCAAATAAACGACTTTAACAAAAATCCTGATTTGTATCCACTGTAATTATTTGCATTATATCCACAAAATATTGAATTGTATCCATTCCGAATTGTCTCCATTCAGACATTTTATTAAACAAGCACCATAAATAAAAAGTCTGATTTGTATCCATCCTCGTAATATCCATAAAATCCTGAATTGTAGCCATTCTGATTTGTATCCATTTAATTGCGGTGCCACTTGTCTGTTAGACGGCGGCACCAGAGACGTTCCTTAACTCATTCTGTGCTTACTAGAGAGCGGCACTATCCCTATGATAATATAGGCCTATAAATAATAAATACTTATTCGTGTTTCTTTTAAAATAATTATATAAGAGTACGTTACAAATGATTGATTTTCAAAAATAATTATGATCTATTTAAAACTAGTACATGGGGAAGCATTTCCTAAACTAAATTAATATTTTGAATAGTTTGAAATATGTAATATTTTTGGATCCCGACATTTCATGAAAAATGTGTTGACGCCTGAAAGGTTAAGATTTGCTCGGGTGAATTCGTTTATAATATTAACAATTATAGCTATTACCTATTAAATACTTTGGTACCATGTTGTGACATTCTTTGAATATTCATGTTATAGATAATAACGTTCTTCTGTGGTTGATGAGAGTTATGTTGATTTGTTTGGATTAAATATAATTTATTTTACAATATTAATTTTGATATCATTGGAGATTTGTTTTGCTTATTTGTGTAGAGATAGCAAAAAATTAAAACTTGTCATATGATGAAAAAGAAAATCAAGGAATCCCGCTCTCTTTGTATACCTACTATTATATAAATAAATATAAGTCCTTAACTTATATGCTTATTGTTACATAATAACTTTTAACCATAATATCAAGAATTACCTTCAAATCACAAGGTGAATTTTATTATTTAACAGTTAACAGCAAAGATTTTAATTGTTTTTAACACTGACCTCGCTCTCGTTTCACTTCAGCTTGATAAATGGTTAGGCATTTCTACTCATAGTAGGCCTAATGTAAATAAATTCACATTGTCTGGACATATAGATGTTGTTGAGAGTGGTAAATATAAGCCCTTTTGGGGGGTTTTCAATCAAACTTAACCAAACTAGTACATAAAACGTAGGCCTGTGTTCAAGTTGAGTATGATAGCCTATAAATTCTTAATCCATCTTCAACTCAAATAGCCATACATTATCAAGTGATGAAATTGTCTGTATATATTTATAGGATATGACACTTTAACAAAGAATTATGAAGATTGAAAGCATAGAATTACAAAAAAAATTGTTTCTTTATTGCCATGCGTGTGAGATCTAACCTACTTTAATCTTTGCTTAGAGTGTGTGATAGTTTTGTATGTGCAAAAGTTTAATAAAATGGTGTTGTTTAAGTAACTAATGCTGTCAATTTGTCATAAACTCATAATATAGCATTTAAATACAGGGTCGCCAACAAGATGATACTAAAGCTATTTATATAAAAATATATATCGTATTATGTGTAAAACAATCACCTTATGCACAGGCATATTATGTAATGTTTATAAAAATAAGTCTAACAGGTTAAAATATATGTTTAGATTTTAAAGTAATAAGACAATAAGTAAAAAAAATACGTTTTATGTTAAAGTAGAGATAGTGTTGCTATCTAGTAAGCACAGAATGAGTTAAGGAAAGTCTCTGCTTCTGCCATCTATCAGAAAAATGGCACCGCAATTAAATGGATACAAATCAGAATGGATACAATTTAGGATTTTGTGGATATTATGAGAATGGATACAAATCAGAATTTAAATTGTACTGCTTGTTTAAGAAAATAACTGAATGGAGACAATTAAGAATGGATAGAATTCGGGATTTTGTGGACATAATGCAAATAATTACAGTGGATACAAATAAGGATTTTTGTTAGAGTTGTTTATTTGAAAACTGTCTGAATGGAGACCATTCAGAATGGATACAATTCGGGATTTTGTGGATATAATGCAAATAATTACAGTAAATACAAATCAGTATTTTTGTTAAAGTCAAATTTATTTGAAAACTGCTTGAATGGAGACCATTCAGAATGGATTCAATTCAGGATTTTGTGGATATTTTGAGAATGGATACAAAACCGACTTTTTATTTGTAGATCTTGTTTAAGAAATGTCTGAATGGATACCATTCAGAATGGACACAATTCAGTCGTATCTTATATTTGAGGGAATATTGGCCACTTGAAAATGAGAGAATTAAAACGCTGTTTCCCAATAGTAGCCGTGCATTTTCCTTAGATATGATATTCATTATAGCATAAGTTACCATATCTACTCTCACGTATCCATTCATCATATGATATGTCACGTTTTCCAGTCAAAACTTTCACAACAAACCATTTATTTTTACCGTTTTTACATTAATGAAACACGAACTAATGAAAATAGCCGTTTGGGTGCTTATTTTTTGTCGAAGCAGCGTCTGTGGTTTTCTTAAAAATGTTTGATTAACCCATGTTGCGTACTCTTTACAAATTAAGATGGCAAACCAGATAAAACCGAAGGACGTTTATGACGTCATACAAACAGTGTTCATCCTCATCTGTTTACAAAATTTAAAATATATATATTTTTAAACAAATATTTTGAATGGCTATTTATTTAACTTATAAAAACCCAGTTGTTTATTTTATGCTGGCCAGTTTATAAGAAAATAAAAGTATGAATAAAATATTTGAAATTTATTATTTCATGGACCTCCTGTTGCCACAACCATGAAACAAAAAACAACAAAAAACAGTGATTTATTAATATATTTTTTTCTTTCAATAAGGTACGAAAAAGTTAATCGTACATTAATTATTAGAGAAGTATTATTAGAAGAGTTTATTAACACATTTGATGGATAATAAAGTATTACTAAGAAAATATGAATTATTTCCATATAGGTTAACGTTAGTGAGTTTTAACCAATGTGTGCAATAAATAATCTTCTGTTAGCTATCAGCTACCACCACTCCAGTGGCGAATTGACTGTATGCCACCTGAGGCGTGAAGGAGGTACACTACGTTTACTGTGAAATTTTACAGTATTACCTTGATAGGCTCCACCATAGCCTTATCATAATAAGCTCCACCATAGCGGAAACAAGAAAGGTAAGCTTTGCTTGCTTATTCTCCAGAATGAATGAAGTCAACACTCCATTTAACCTGAAATGAAGCTGTCTTTCCCTGACGTAATACAATATGACCCTATCTTACAAGCTATACCATAGTATAATGGTGCAAAGTAAGCTTGCTACAGGCTATCCAGTATATTAATGGTAGAAGCTGGCATCTATAATACGTTACCAGATCAACATTCATGTATTCCTACGCCATACGATTTATAAAACCATATGCTACCACTAGAAGCACACGCATATGCTTTTATTATGTGTTTTATATGTTAATTAACGATGCTAAAGTGTATTTAAAGTTATTTATTTTTGATTATGAAAATAACAGTTTGGATGTATATTTTATTTTGGAAGTAGCGTTTGTAAGCTACTTTAAATTGATTTTAATACTAGAGTTTATAGAAGGTTTCCTTAACTTAAAAAAAAAGGTGCATTGAAGAAACCTAGCTGGTGGTTAATGACATGTTAACAACAGGTATTAGCGTATAACCTGAACGGTTAGTAAAACGCGGTGCTTAAAAAAAAGAGGTAAACAGGTATTACCCCCTTCGTTGGCCATATGGTCTAAGGCGCTACTCTCGCAGTAGACTGAACTGCCAATGACGGGGAGATTAAGGTTCAAATCTTAGCCGGGTGCACTGAGGGTGGTTTTTACTAAATGGTTTTCCACGCAAATGTGATCACATTTTCTTTAGATATAACCTTCCTTATCCATACAACCACTAGCATAATTAGCAGATAAAAAATAGTAAGACGCAGTGCTAAAAAAATAAAGTTTTTAGGGTACCATGTTTACAAAGTTTAAACTTTATATTTTTACGCTAATATTATGTGTGGCTTTTTCTCTAAGCTATTAGTGTGGAATGCCAGGCCTCCACCGTGGTTCGGATTCCAGGTTAAACTGTAGGTCCTTCATTTCATCTCACAGTCACCCTACCATTACAAATGAGCGTAAGTGCGTATAACCCGAACGGTTAGTAAGACGCGGTGCTAATAATAATAATAATAATCTAAGCTATTAGAAACTATTTATTTATCTTATACAATTTTGTTGGCAGTTTTAAAGATATAAAACTGCGAGTATAGTAATTTTTAATTTATTACACTATTTATCCCATGCTACCACAATCACGTAATAAAAACAGGTTTATTATTAATACTTTTTTGTTCTAAACTACTCATGAAAAATCTAATTATACAGTAATTCGGAGGGAAGTATTATTAGAAGTGTTTTAAAACACATTTTATTGATAATATAGTATTACTAAATAAATAATAATAATAATGTTAACATAGGGTAACATTAGTGACTTTCAACCAATGTTAACAATAAATATCTTCTGCTGTCAGTTAGCACCACTCTTACTCTGAATATCTTAGACTTTACGAGGTTAATGAACAGTACATTCTCAATTCAAGTTCAGTGCTGCTACTGGGTATTTTAGGTATACCGGGAATTTCTAGTCAAAGAATCTAATGGAGCAAGTGGCCAGCGTGATTGACTGGCGTAAATGACTGACCTGAGAATAGGGACGTGAAGAAAGTAGATACGTTACAAATATCGTTAGTTCCCTTTATTATTATTATTATTATTATTATTATTATTATTATTATTATTATTAGCACCGCGTCTTACTACCCGTTCGGGTTATACGCACTTACGCTAATGTGTAATGNGTAGGGTGATTGTGAGATGAAATGGAGGACCTACAGTTTAACGTGGAATCCGAACCACGGTGGAGGCCTGGCATTCCCCACATTCACAAGATGTCTTGTCAGAGGTGAAGGAAGGGTTTGGTAATCAGATAAATCTGTGCCGGGACCGAGGATTGAACCACGGACCCCCAGCACAGAAGTCCGACACCTTACCCCTAGACCACCAGGTAACCCTATTTCCCTTTTGATATTAGTTTTTTTTTACTCGATACTTTTAATGATATCAGTACTCACACTTCGGTATGGGATCGGTATCGATATAAATACCTTTTTTGTTATATTCTTTCATGCTGGAATTAAATGTTTACTGGAGTGTACTATGGAGGAAGAACAAATGACACTAGTTCTCAATTCTCAATCATTTTCTGGAGCTATAGCATTCAATCTCTTTAGCTCATCATAATTAATAGCTGTTCTTTCATCCTTATTTATCAATACAGCCTGATGCCAATCTTTACTACCCCTTCCTTTATCAATGAGCAAGGTCATCACAAACTAAAAAAAGAGTATTTTTTAGAGCTCAATGAGCTCACTTAACTTAAGCGTGCCCCAAGCAAACGAAGCAGAAATGTTTATGTGCGTTGTTTAAGCAGATGAAGCAGGAAAGTGTCCACTCTTAGAGTGTTTGTCAATAGTTAATAATCTATCTTGATAGAGTAAGTAAACGACGAATGTAGTGAAAAAAATGGCACCTCCCAGAAGTGAATTATGGAAGATTTTTAAGAAGTTGGAAAAGGAGCATATTTTAAAATTTGTTTTAAAATATTAAAAACCATTATAATTTTCAGTGTTGGAATAAATATGAACATAAAATAATGAGGTAAAAGTTGAAATTATGAATACTAGATAAAAAAATTATTTTTCCAGATTAAATTTCGATACCGATACTTACTGCTATCGATACTTTTCTTTCGATACTAGTACGGTATCGATATTTTTCTTCCGATACCACATCATTACCTAGGGGTCGTATTATAAATAAACTTTTCAATTTAGTCATAAATACATATTATTATTTTTTATTATTATTATTATTAACATAATGTCTTCCTTACTACCCGTTTGGGTTATGCATATATAGTTCACAGCAATGGTGGTAGAGGTGAGGAAGGTAGAACTTAGAGATTGTAACCGCATTCACATAGAGGGAGAGTGGGAAACCATTCAGGAAGGTTTACCCTCAGTATACCCAACTGGGATTCGAATCCAGATCTGTCATCTGCAGTCCAGTCTCTTGCAAAAGTGACGCCAAATATCATACGGCCACCGAGAAGGGTAGCTACATAAAACTAGTGCAGTGGACTATGGCTTTAAAAGAATTTAAGAATTTAGGCCTCCTTAGCTTTGGAAATAAGGGGAATCTGAAAGGTACCAGTGATCCAGAAATATTTTGAATATTTCAACAACCACGAAATAGTGCTAACCATAACGTAGCTCGCCTATATTTTATCATCGAAGACTGTCAGTGAAAGGAATAAGTAAACAAGGAGTTACTAGGGACATAATTATGATGTGTCTTTCTTACATCTTACAGATGCAAATATCTTTCACAGAAGAATCAATTTATAAGATGCACTAATGAATGTAAAATTACTTATAGTTTAATAATAATAGTTTCTACCAGCTAAAACATAAGGGGTGGCATATCATCAAGTTCCCCCTCAATTCACAGTTGACTTGTTGGTGAAATGCGGAAAACGAGGGTGACGAGTTTCCACAAAGCTTTTTACATCCTTTCTCCAGGCAAATTCTGGTGCTCTTATTTGTATCTATTCTTATAGTTCCCATTCCATTAAAACAATAGTTAAAAAATCTTTTGTTAAAAGCATCAATAATAATAGTAATAATAATAACTACAATTTCATTACGTTTGTAGAGTTATGCATCCAGTATTTTTTGTTTGTATTTGTATTTTTCATGTATTTAAATTCTTGTAGCAGAATGATTGGATATATATATAAACATATTAACAGTATATATATATATATATATATAAACATATTAACAATATATATATATAAACATATTAACAATATATATATATATATAAACATATTAACAATATATATATATAAACATATTAGCAATATATATATATATATATATATACACACAGCCCTATAATTTAGGGGGAAAGTATAACCATATAACTACATTACTTGAAGTTAGATTGAGGTATTTTTCCAGCAGCGATGTTTATTATATCATTTTTCTTCATTCCTACATTTACAATTAATGTATTATCCACATTAATTTGTTGCAAACTCAGTTTCATACATATTTTATAAGTATTTAAATTTATCATAGATTTATTTAAAAAAAAATTAACTACACAAAACTTGAAATTAAACACACTTCCTTCATAAATTTGATCAAACAAACATGAGTCCTTATTTTGTTTAAAAGATAAGAAATTCAATTTAAATATAATGTTTTCAAAATACTTTTATACCTAATGCACATGCGTCTGCATTTTAATATATTTTGAAAATAAGACTAGAACAATCTTACGTACAGGTTTTCCTGATTTTTTTTTTATAGTTTTGATTCTATCAGTCATAATAGTCATGCGGATATTACTAGTCAACTTACACTGAATTCAAGAAATTAATTGAGTAAAAAGGTCCATGTGTGCGAAGCACAATAAAAGCAGATAATTATTATTAATGCCGTAACCAACTAGAATGTTAATAGAGAACAAGAAATACTGTTATTTGTGCGTGGGGTCGTGTGAAGCATACACGAACACGTCAAAAATACTATCCTATTCATTTCCGTGACAGGAACACAAGAAACGTGCCATAGACTGATTTAATCATCAACTGTTTGAAACACAAACACGTTTTCTTAAGCAGTCCCGTCGCTGTTTACATGGTCATCTTAGATATCATACGAGTCTTTATAATATAGTTTGCTCTTAAATTGAAAGAGTCTAATGATGTACTGTAACCTATACAGTTTTAATATCTGCAATTAGTTTATTATACATGTAGGAAATAGCCCAATAATTATTTTCTTGTTCAAATTTAATATATTTTTAACTCAGGATACCGGTAATGTTGCCTGAATAGTTATAGTAAATAAGTTAAAAGCTTACTGACGGATGCAGTCAATGAACCAAGCCACCAATAGAAAAATATATTTAAAAATATCATTGATTTATTAAAGAAAATGTATATTTTGTGTGACCGATAGTTGAGTCGTATAGTTTTGTTTGTAAGAGGGGGG
>CABEEJ010003803.1:0-12203 GCA_901482245.1 Timema douglasi
AATGTTTTTATTCTATTAAAAAGGCTCACAACCATAAAAATAATAAAATAAAATAAAATATTACCACTCTTGCACAGCCTTAAGGAATCACGATTTACCCCGTGGATTTAATAATAGCGGCGCTCAGTAACTATTAATCTGTAAATCCCTGCCTTAGATCATGCAGCCACCGAAGGGGTTCACGAACGAATTCAATTCACGGATAGTATAATTTATTAAATTTAAATTACATCCAAAAGATAGATGTATACTTGAACCCACCATAAATAAAATTCGATAACGAAATATTTCTCTGTATTAAAAACAAGATTTAATAAAATAAAAAAAATGCAGTAATTAAAAGTAATATTTAAAATCTCAACTGTAAAATTCATAAATATAAATATAAAAGTTGTCATGTTTGAAGTCTACTTGGAAAAGTTGCGAATATAGATAGATTATAAATGTATATAAACGTTTTAGCTCGTAGTCCAATTATTAACTTCCGCATTTTAATGGATCTTGCAAGGATTATAATTAGGATGAACAGACATTAAAATATAGAAGAAAAGGAAGAATTTAGACTGGTATTAATAATTAAATGTAAAACTCACAATTTACTAGCGTTATCTCGTTTAAAAAGTTCTGTATTCTTTTAGAATATAGTAATGTGCGTCACCGACAGAGATAGCTTAGCGATTATGGGCTTAACGCTGACCTGGAAATCTGGAGTTCTAACCTGAAAAGGTTTATCTACAAATTACTTTAAATTATTTCTAAGTTACTCGCCAGGTCGGAATCCCATTCTTATGATTGCAGATTAAGCTAAAATAAGTTCGGGGATAATTTGAACGAACATTAAGATGCTTGATATTAAAAATAAATAATACGACACTATAGAAAAGACTTTCTAGTATTATAACGAATGTATGGATCTTGGAAAAAAAAGTTATTTGTTGACTACTCTTAAATGATTTATATTTGTAAAAATAAAAATAAACTTTTAATTATCTTGAAAAACTATTCCCGGATATCTATTTTGACCTCAATCTTCAAGGCATTTTTCAAAAAAATATAATTATCTAAAATGTATAATATGTTGATTAACTACTCCTGAATTAATTTATTTTATAAATATCAACAATGTTAATCATTAATTAAAATAAACGTCAAATATAAATTTTGAAAAACTACCCTAAAGTCTTTTTCAAACAATTTATATTTTTTCAATAATAAGCTATTAAAGATTTTTTTAAAGAATAGCAAGTAATATATTTAATAATTATTTACAATGTAGGAAATTTTAACAGATACCTATTTCAAACCAAATTTCTAGAGCCATTTATAAAAATATTCAAATTAAAAAAAAATACTCACCACTAAACAACCCTTAAACATTTTTATCCAAAAATCAAATGGTCAGGACTGGAAATGTCCCATACTAACCATATCAAAAATTTATTGGTTAGGTAAAAAATTGAAATTTGGTGAAAAGGTTAAGTCCACAAGAAAATCCTAAATTTTTAAAATTAAAAATTACAAAATGGAATGGTGTGTGTGTGTGGAGGTAGTGAAATGGGGAACTAGAAAACAATCCCAAATTTATAAAATAAAACGCCTTAAAACATAATATAAAATAGAAATTTTACCAATAACTAAAAAAGTTTGAAAGTTTTAAATTTGTTTTAACTTTAAAATTATGATCGGGGTTGAAGGAGAGTAAATAATTTCAAAAACTAAAACATAAAATGTTCCAAGTGGGGTAGAGAATTTAAATAATTGCAAGCTGTCAGGACAACCCCCCTCCCTCCCTACAAATAATAAAGTATAAAAAAATCCTGGAAATTTAAATTACAAAATTGGTTCCAAAAGATGTGGTCTCAAAACTTTCCAAGCTAATAGGAAAATAACCTATCGGTAGGGAACAAATATTGAAATCAGGATAAATGAATGATGTCTTGATAAATGGAATTTCAAAATTAAAAAACCGGGAAAGGCAAGAGTTAGAAATTTATACAGCTAATGTAGGACACTATTTTATTTGTGATTGAAAATTAAATTAGACGACCACTCAAAAGATATGTATTAGATAGCCCATTAAGTCTTAATATTTCAAATTGGCAATTTGGGAACCGAAATAGGTTGGAGGAAGGGACAGTATCTTGAAAATTCTCCAAAACTATTTGAAAATCTATCTTTTAATGTGGAAGAAAATTTAAATTTGTAAATACTCACCCGGATAGCCTAAAAGTTGAAAAATTTTGAAATCAAAACATTAGGGGTCTGGGAAATTGATGAATAAATGGAGGGCCTTCAAAACTACTAAACAAAAAAATGATATGTTTGTCTGATTTAATTTTTAGAGGCAGGCAAAAAAATCAAAAAAATCACATAAAATAAAGATTTTTTGAAAAGAGATACATATCGCTGCTTACACATAGATATCGAAGGATAAGCTATAGCCTATACAGGAGTGAATTGATAATGAAAATAAACAACTTCTGACGGCATATACTGGTGAACCATGACGCTCTTCAGGAAACCATAATGCTCATTTTTTCTATATATAGACCTATATAATTATATAGACCTATATATATATATATATATATATTACTCTATTATTCATTTAATAATTTTATAGTCATCTTAAATGACTAATGAAGCTGTTTCATTATTTCACATAAGCACAAGCTCTCTGGGGATGACAGGCTTTAAATATTAGTTTAATATAAGGTAAAAAACACTATTTAAGTTTTCTCTATAGAAGTAGACTGAACTACCGTTGACGGGGAGATTGTAGTTTTAATTTTTTAACGCCGCGTCTTACAACCCCTTCGGGTTACACGCCTATGTACTAATTTCACTAATGTTTTATGGATTATGAAGGTTTAATGGATAAATAATATACTAGCATTTGCGTGGAGGGAGAGTAGTAAACCATTTAGGGAAAACTACCCTTGTTACACCCGACCGGAAACGAGCCGATCTTCCCGTTTTCAGTAGTCTACTCTATTGTACTTTATTGTGAGAGAAGTATCTTAGATCATAGGGCCACCAAATTTGGTGGTTATCTAATTCTGGTCGGGTGGATTTACTTCAATAGTTTCTCCCTATTACCTTAAGCAAATGTGGTTAAATTTGCTCTAAATGATACCTTAACTCATTTTTAATCAATCAGCGTTATCTATCATACATGCGCACAAGCCAAACGAATAGTGAGACGCACATAGTCTTTTTAAAATAATTTTATGATAAAATATTTCAAGAAATATTGAAAATACACTGACCGCATGGTCTAACGCGTTATTCTCACGGTGGACTAGACTGCCGATGACGGGGATATCTAGGTTAAAGTCTTGATTGGATGTATTAAGGGTGGTTTTCCAAAATTGTTTCCACTCTCCCTACACGCAAATGTGGGTACACCTCTTAAAAATATATCCTTTCGAAAAACCATTAATGTAAATAGTACACAAGCGTATAGCCCAAACGGGTAGTAATAGGCGGCGTTAAAAAAAAGATTGAAAATGGAACGCTGACGTGGAAACGGTCCACGAAGGAAACTAGAATGGAGCTTTATGACTGGAATTAATACGTTGTGTAACGAAGCTTTTCATTTTTACTTCCCGGCAACAACCTGGAAATAATTAATTGCACAGTTGTGCTTCCATATTGTGGTGTCGAGGTTATATGGGTGCTACATCCATTTTATTAGGGGTCGAGCTTTGTAATTCCAGAGGACGACACGATGACCATCTATGTGGTTTGGGGATAAACGTATTGTGCTTTAAGAGCGTTCATTGGTGACCTGGTGGTCTTGGGGTAAGGTGTCGGACTTCTGTGCTGGAGGTCCGGGGTTCAATCCTCGGTCTCGGCACAGATTTATCTGATTACCAAACCCTTCCTTCACCTCTGACAAGACATCTTGTGAATGTGGGGAATTACAGGCCTCCACCGTGGTTCGGATCCCACGTTAAACTGTAGGTCCTCCATTTCATCTCACAATCACCCTACCATTACACATTAGCGTACGTGCGTATAACTCGAACGGGTAGTAATACGTGGTGCTAATAATAATAATAAGAGCGTTCATCATAGCAGGCCAAATTGAGTTCCACGTTCGTCTGTGTGCGCGCGCGCGCTCGAGGCATGGGAGTGAAAGGGAAAAAGAAAATACCTACATTATGACAGAAATGTGTGCAGTGCATTCGTATCTGAATGATTACTGGAAATTTTCTGCGGCCACGATAGGGGACAAAGCGACCAAGTTTATTGTTAGTAACTAAAGTGTATCCCTTTAATGACAGAATAAGTATTTGTGTACAGTGATTATCTATGGAGACATTCTATGGTTCAAAACGGCCTTTTCATTGCAGTGTTAGAATCCAAATTTAATTTAATATGTCAACAATGTTCAGTATTAGGAACCTCTATTAATTCTTTATCTCCTTTAGTGTATAATCAGAAATGACGTACGTGTAATAGTTTTCATGTAAATTTACATTTTCTAGCCTACTGTATCACAGAGTTGATTGGCATGTGATGCACCCTCTTAAACGAGAGAAGCACCCTCAACTCCCCATCATGGGTGAAACTAAAGCCTTCGGCTTATAGCATTAAAATCACCAGATTCGTTATTAGATCCACAGCTTAGGAGTCCACGTCTTATACGACAATGAAATTTGTGAGAATGGACATCTGGAAGGCCTTTTTTCCCTACCAGTATCCTACTAAGAAATTTGGTAGATATTAAAAATCACCTTTCAGAAGTTTATTCCTAGACAAATCAGTTTACTCGTATATCCGTCAATTTTATGTTAACTAAAGGGTAAATATGATTTAAAGGAAATACACGTCCATTCCCATTTGCTTGGAAAGAAAGAGAGAGAGTAGGAAATAAATTAAGGAAAATACCCAATACACCTATCCAGGATTTGAATCCCTAGTTATCTATCACCATAAAACCACATTAGAGGACATTAACGTTAAGTCCACGCTTAAACCAACTCAGGTTATTTGTTAAATATGTTAAGTACTCATTGGTATAACAGCTGACAGTTGAAAAATAATCATTGTTGTTTGAATATTCTTTAAACTGAACTATTTAGCCGTTAAAATTCCAACCAAACAAATAAAGTTATTTATATTACAAATAAAATATGATGGGAAGTCTTTAACAATGTTTGAAAGAACAGTAATTTCCATTAAGAAAATATAAAATGCACTAAATATATTAGTGCTAGGCGAATGCTTAAAAGAGACTGACTACTTTAATTTAACTCCTTCGACCCTCCAAATGGGATTTTTTGAAGTGTTAAATTACGCTTCAAAATAATAAAAAGTTATAAAAATGTGTTTTAATATAGGTTCATCTCTTTTATTTACTCCAAACTATTTTTATATGCTATCATTTTTCTTCAATTTATATCGTTGTCACGATGCATTTAATAAGCTTAGTGCAATTAGGGAACAATAATAATTGAATTATCACTGTTAACTTTGATAATTATGTCTACTACCCAAGAGTTGGGTGCACCAGACAGGACTACCATGCACAAATGTTCGACATCTATTTTAACCTAACCTAACCTAACCTAACCTAACCTCTGACAGACAAGTGCTAGACTAATATTACGTTCAACGCTAATACTTTCCCAGACTTTCAAGTGGGTATTAATCAGGATATTTACTAAGTTTTGGTTGTTTTGGAAGTGTCGGATATGTCACAATGCTAAGTTGTCACTTTTTAGAATTCACAAAAACCGAATTATTGGTTTATAACCAAATTCTGAATTGTATCAGTTATGGTTTTTCTGCAGCGTATAGTAGAAATATGGAATTTTTAAAAGTGTGAATTGGTACATTTCACCTCTGGCGAATATGAGAGAGTTGTTTCTCTTGTGGAGACTTGACGAACTAGAAAGGTCCGGGTACGCAGATTATGATTCTTAGTTCAATACCTATAGCTGATATTTATGATACTTTCCTTACATAATGTAATTATGTTCCTAATCTAAAGAGTTGATAGCTTTGTTTTTTCTAAGGTCACATTATAACACTAGCCTGCTATTTTAAGATGTAATGAAAATTAAAAGAGAAGAATGTGTATTATATAATTTTTATATAGTTTTCTAGTTTAATATCAGTATCTTCTGAATCTTGTTTATGTAACAATAGTTAACATCAAGATATATAAAGATTGTGTTTATGTTGGGCGCCACCCCAAGTATCTAAGACAAAAATACAAAACCAAAAAGAAAAAAACATTTACCTCGGCTAATTCAGACAGTGGCACGACGACTCTCAATACTCGAGACCACTGGGGAATACTTAAAATAAAACATGAACCATTTAGATAAAAATGGATTGTTGAAATAAAATGTAATTTAGACTACAATAAAAATAAATGTATAAAACAACAATTGTTGGCACTTTTGTGGATTTATTGTTGTTTACTTTTAACCACATCCCAATCCTACCTGTGGAATTCCGGATAATTCTAATTCTAATTTAACAAAGTATAAAATAGTATTGTTGAAACCAAAAATAAGAGAAAAAATATATAATTAAAAAATTAATAATTAGACATCAAATAAAATGTTACTTAATTCTCTGCATTAGTCTGTCCTTCTGAAAGTTCGTAAATGAATTCTGATTTTAATAGTTGAAGAGTTGGCTTGACCTCACCCATGAATTAGTCCATATTGAAACACCAACTTCAGAAATTTGTTTCACTTTAGTAATGCAAAATTCTTCCACAATTTAAACGAATATAAACAGTCTAGTTCTTGCACACACACTCAGCTTTACATTTTTGCACCTTGTTCTTTAATTTACACCCTTTAATTCACTTTAAAATAATTTGAATTAGGAGCTCCACAGATTTGGCTCTATTTTGAACCAACACCGAAAAAGAAAACCCAGTCTCCTCCAGAAAGTCTTCCAAAAATCAAATTTAAAAATGTTCTATTCTTTACTTCAAAGTTCAAAGCGAAAGCTAATATATAAAAACAGAAGAAAAAATGTTGGCTATGGACTAGGGATAAAAATCAAATACAATGCAAGTTTAATATAAATATTCAAATATATCCCAATAAATGTGAAGAATGTTTTCATAAAAGAATTAAATGTTTATTTCTATCTGTCAAAATTTGAAAAGCGCGCTGGTTTTGAATTATTTACATCGAGCCTTGTTTCTTCTTTTTTCTTCTTTTACAATCACGAGATCCGCTACTCACTTGTTTGATAGAACTGCACATGCGTTAAAACAAACATGGTCGACGTTGAAAATAACTACAAGAGTCAAACAAACCTCTTAGAAGAAGAATTAATATGTTTAATAAAAGGTAAGTGTTCTTCCTTAAATCAAAATTCCTTATCTAAATTATTTAAAACAATGTTATACGTTGTTCCTTGCGTCCTTTTATTTTATTGAATGGATGTAAATAGTGTTATTAGTCAGGCCGGCGACACAGCGGCCGAACTTTGAAGTCCTTAATTTCATACAAAAATAAATTGGAAATTATTCACAAAAATTATAAAAATATAGGGAAATACAAGGTAGGGTGGCAAATTACGTCACAGTAAAAAAGAAGAAAAGAAAAATTGACCACGCAAAATTGTTTGTAATATTGCTACCCTCTCTCTCTCTCTCTATATATATATATATATATATATGTATATATATATGTATATATATGTATATATATATGTATATATATGTATATATATGTATATATATGTATATATATATGTATATATATGTATATATATATGTATATATATGTATATATATATGTATATATATGTATATATATATGTATATATATGTATATATATATATATATATATATATATATATATGTATATATATGTGTGTATATATATATATGTGTGTGTGTGTGTGTGTGTGTGTGTGTGTGTGTGTGTGTGTGAAGAGCTATCTTACAATTTATGTAAATGGCAACATTTGAATAAAATACAGGTGATCGAGGTTTTTTAAAGAAACCCCTTGTTTCAAGAACTGAGGTAATTTACAAACCGTATTATTTCATACTGGTCTACGCTTACAGATTTTAAAAACCAGTTTATTATGAATGTTTACTCAAATTAAATGTAAGAATGAAGATAAACTGCCGAAGCATTACCATAAATGGTATGTTAAAAATATACCATTTGTTTAAAATAGGACAATGGCAGTTAAATAATTCACTGATTGTCAAACAAGAAATATTTCAACTATATTTTGGAATATATTAATAGAATAAAAGGAAATTATTGACCTAAAAGCTAGGTCATCCAAAATGATTTTGCTTCAATGTATACCTTTATTTAATAAATTAAGTAATCATATTAATATAATATTTTATTTTCATATAAACCAAGACATATTGAGACTTTACTTTTTTTAAT
Organism: Timema douglasi; assembly: GCA_901482245.1. Lineage (NCBI taxonomy): Eukaryota > Metazoa > Arthropoda > Insecta > Phasmatodea > Timematidae > Timema > Timema douglasi. Next base: position 8,395 of record CABEEJ010003803.1, read on the forward strand.
ACTGTTTTCTGATATTCCCATATTTGATTTGAATTAGGCAAAGTGTGTCGACAAAATTAAAACATTCTTAGTTACAAATATTCCTTATATTTAATTCATGAGGAATACCATTTGATTAAATAGTAAATACTTTTGTTATATTTATATTTATTTTGATATATTATAACTTCTATCTTTTCGTGGATATAACTATTAAATTCTAACTGACTGTGCTTGAAATTCCAGTAAGAGACATGGAGGTACACACTCGTTCAAATATTTTGATAACTGTAGTTTCTTGTGTTCTTTCCGAAGTTCATATGCACATAAAATAAATTCAACTACATGTCATATCTCTTGTTGCAGCCAGTGCTGTGGTGTAGTGGTCAGCGCACCTGGTTGCGAGACCAGGGATTGTGGGTACGATTCCCGAATGGCACCATGAGTATTTTTCCTTAAAGGGGAATTACCCCAACAGTCACCAGGGTTTGGTTAGCTAAATTTAAGTTAGGTGTTGCGGCTGGTTCCACGCCCTCATATTCCTTATAATAATTATTATTATTAGCACCGCGTCTTACTACCCGTTCGGGCTATACGCACTTACGCTAATGTGTAATGTAGGGTGATTGTGAGATGAAATGGAGGACCTACAGTTTAACGTGGAATCCGAACCACAGTGGAGGCCTGGCACTCGCCACATTCACAAGATGTATTGTCAGAGGTGAAGGAAGGGTTTGGTAATCAGATAAATCTGTGCCGGGACCGAGGATTGAACCCCGGCCGCCAGCACAGAAGTCTGACACCTTACCCCTAGACCACCAGGTCACCGTTATTAACTATCAACATCTCCTCATCGGGAGCTGGAAAGAGCCTCCACGGAAAGTATTTACGATTAGTACATTCGGGCGTCCCCTGGGAAACGGTATATTAGTACTGGCTAATCTTTCCCCAAACTGAATTACAGATTGATGTATTCTAGATGCGCAATATTATTATTATTACTATGATTATCATCTCTTGTTACAATACATTGACCAAATCTGCCAACATTTTGACGAGTATTTTTCAGTTTACAGATTGTTAAGGTCAAAATTGACGTGTATTTAATTAGGTGTGAGGTTTTAATGTTCAACGAGGCTTTATTTTGAATAGTTTGACCAACACAATACACTGAAGTTGACACAGTACGCGTTTTGTCAATTTAAAATCAAGTCTCAAACACCTTGTAATATATAAACTGGAGTCGCTGGAATAATGCATAATTGTAAAATTGTATGACCTTTACTAGAAAACAGTGGAATTTAGATTTGTGAAATAATTATAAAAATAATTGAACAACTATGTATTATTCAAAATTTAACAGATATAAAAAATACAACAGCATAAAACCAATCTCACGGTGATTAACTAACAGGTAAATTTGTTACAAGATCATGCTAGAACCCAAAAAATATTTCGAAGTGAAGTTTTCTGCATTTTTTCATTTGACAACAGTGAAATTGGGATCAATTTTAATAGTTTTTTCCTTTCTAAACAATTATTTTTCAAATACATTGTATTTTATTAAATATATGTTAAAACATTTTTTTTATCTCTTGTGAATGTGGGGAATGCCAGGCCTCCACCGTGGTTCGGATCCCACGTTAAACTGTAGGTCCTCCATTTCATCTCACAATCAACCCTACCATTACACATTAGCGTAAGTGCGTACAACCCGAACGGGTAGAAAGACGCAGTGCTAATAATACTAATAATAATTTATCTATTCAAATTTTTAAAAAACTAGAATACAAAAAATCGGAAATTGATGTGACGTCTGGTTCTAGTTTTATTCCTACCTAAGATAGATGTTATGACATCAGTCACTATAGCTCATTTTAGGCCTTTCTAGGGTCATATTTTGGCATATACACACAAGTGTGTGTTTGTGTGTGCAAGAAAGGTGGTTCTTGAGACATTCATAAGATATTTAGTACAACCAGTTGAAACTATGGCAGAATTTCATGAGATTCAAGTTCAAAATAAATTGACGGGTCTTATGCGATGATCCACTGGCTATCAGTGTGTAGGGAATGTAAGTCGTGGGAAATGTTTGGGTGACGATTTAAAAACTATTGATTAAAAGTTGACTCTGAATGTTTTGTGTATATATAATAATAATAATAATAATAATAATAATTTAATCAATTATATTTAACTAATCTTGGTATCACGGTGAAAATTGATTATGTGGTATTAGTTTTATAATGTTATAAACAATACGTTTAGTGTAAAGGTCTGCATATACCAGGTAAAATGCCCTTACATGTAGAATGTCTACTATCACAAGAGATATGATGCCAAGTATAGCAAGTATATAGCGTTATTAACCTACATATACTGTTTACAATGAAATATATCTGTCTTAACTTGACGGATTACACTATGAAGAAGTTTATAAGATAGTGCAATAGTTTAATCCGTCAAGGTAAGACTAATATATTTCAAGGTAAACGGGTAAATGTAGTGTTCATTAGCTTATATTATATTTGAAACATCTGTATTATTTTATAATTAGGCCTATACTAATTTATCGATTGTAGATGAAGTAGCCAGCGTTGTCCGGGCTAAACATTTTTAGTTCAATGATTGTACCTTTAAAGTCATTACCTGCATTTCCCAAAGCCTTTTTTTTTTATTCTGACCAGCCTTTTAATAACATCTTAAAAATCTAATCAAAATTTTAAAATTCCGGCTTAGACTTGCACATATTTGTTCAGAGGGGCTACTAATTTTTAAAATTTTAGACCTATGAGTGCGATATATATTGCTTAATGTTCATGACAGACAAACAAACTCTTCATTTTAAAAATTTGGATCTATGTTTTAATTTACATTTTTGAGCCTGTGTTGTTAATTTTTAAAGTTAACATTTAACTAAACATTTAAAATGACTTTTATTAAAAAAAACTTAACTCATTTTTTTTTCTATAAAGAGTTACATTCAAAAAGAACAGAGAACTGATATTAACTCTAATACTAGTACATTTGGCAAATTTATTCAAAGGTTTTATAAATAAAAGATGACGGAACAGTCTATACTCTAAAGAATCATACTGGATAACATCAAGGATAATAGAACATATTTTGTAGAATATAATGGAACTATTCTAGTCTCCTCCAACTTTGAATGTGTGCCTTGGCATTAAATAAAGGATAAACCTCTTAAAGTAAGAGCATTAAATAGAATAGGATTATCTAGCTTCTTGCAGTAATAGTAAATAATTTCTATAGAATTAGTAATAGCTTTTGTTTTGAACTTTTAATCAAGTTTTTAATCACCACCAAGTACAGAAATTCTATTATTTTCTTTCTGTGCATTTATTGACCGAGCGAAGCGAGGTTCTTTGTTAATTTAGCACTTGGTATTTGTTCTTTCCGTCTGTCTGTCCATACGGATATTCGTTACTGGATTATTGCTAAGTGCGTGAACAAATTTTTAACGAAATGTCACAGGGACATTCTTTAACTTGGCCCGAACAACATAATAACACGGATTTTCGATCTTACTATCCGTTTTTTAGATGGCAGCCACTCTAGAATTTGTATATTTGTTTGTTGTTGCATAAAAATATATTTGTAAGTAAATTAATCTGATTAATTAACTTAAATATGCATGTGATTACTTTTAAACATAATATTAATTGGTTTTCTGTCTATCTTGTTCACCAAGGAAAAATATTTACTTTTAAATACAAAGAGAAATCACAGAGGAAGATTTTATTTGAAATCCAAAGTTAAATGTTAAGGATGTATTAATGATAAGAACCCAGAGTGTGTGTGTGTGGGGG